>BQNB010169565.1:0-13767 GCA_026074375.1 Tanacetum coccineum | reverse complement strand
CAAATAAAAGGAAAATGCACTCTTCAATACGTTTATCCTTCACAACGAAAAGAGAAATCTTTTCGGACTTGAGTTTATTAGTAAAACATTTAAAGTTTTCAAACTCAAGTATATGGTTTACAATTATCTTAAATTGTAACCCGAGCTTTCTAGAAAAGATAAATGTACACATCAATGTAATTATTCTTTTAAAGAAGAGAAATTTTCTTTGATCCGAATAATTTTTCCTTCAAAAATGATTTTACAAATCATGTTTGGGTCAATCAATTTTTAAAACCTGACATTTAATAAGAAACAATTTTGTCATCAATGGAAATGTTTTACATGAAAAGTCAAACTCTTGAACAAATCCAAGAAATCTTAAATAGACTCCGGGTCTTTGTTCAAGGGGGAGACAATGTGTAATTAGTAAATTTTCCTCAAATTTCTTCAAAGAAATTCAAACCATCGAACAAATCCAAGAAATCTTTGAATAGACTATAGATATTTGTTCGAGGGGGAGAAATGTGCTTTTAAAATTTCTAAGCAATAATCCTTTCAAAACACAATCATGGGAAACAATCAAGAAAAAGTTTTAAATTAATCGGGACATAACTTGAGGGGGAGTTAATTTAATTTAACTTCAAGGACCTAAAATGTCTTAAGTTAGTATCTTTTGGGCTTAATTGAAACTTGATAACAAGTGTTCTAGGTCTAAGGAACTTAAGGGAGTAAAATTGACATTACCTGATAGTTTTTATAACTAGGTAAAATGGTAAAAAAGTTTTAAAAGGTTTTTAAAACATCAAGGACTGAAGTTGTCAATAACCGAAACTTGTTTGATAAAACCCATTTGAATTTGCGATTTAGCTCATTACTCAAAACATACCAAACCTCTTCATCTCCTCTCGGGCTAAATCGCAAAATCAAGACCACCTTCAAAAATTGTTTTTGATTCAAAGGTAAACTTTAAATCATGGTTCTTACACTCTTCTTAGCTCGATTGTGCAATAAATCTTGTTTTACAATATCTAGGGCTCGAATTAGGTCATAATCGATTTAGGGTTTTTGATTTTTGATAACTTGTGTAATTAATCATACGGCTAGTGTTAGTCTTAGGATAAAATAGATGAGGCCAATCTTGTTTGAGGTATAACGAAACAATCAAAGTGTTCTATGGATTTTTTTAGATTTGCGGTTTAGGTCGAATAAAAGGGGTTTAGTATGTTTGATACTTGAATGTGTTTGAATAAGTATATCAAGTAAATTTAAAGCATTAGAATCACTTAGGAGAAACATTGAATGATTATTTAGTATTTGCGATTTGAGTTTGTGTTTTACGGTCTATGTACTAAACTGACTTTTGTGATTTAAAATTGGATTTTGCGGTTTCATAGTTGCATTTGCGGTTTAGGAACAAAACATGATTTGTGGTTTAATAATGGCCTTTTGCGGTTTAAACAATTGCTTTTGTGATTTAATAAAAAAAACAAAGTTTTGGGGTTTAACAGGAGTTTTTGCGGTTTAAGATCAAAACATAGTGTTGCGGTATAATGACTTGAAAAGCAGTTTAAGTGCAAACATGCCATTTGCGGTTTAAGTACAAACTAATTTTATGATTTAACTTCAAAACCTATTTTGCGATTTAAAGTTCCTTCACAGCTTGTGTTTGAACATATTATAAAGAATAACCATGCGATTTGAAACATAATCATGCGGTTTTTGTTGCTATAATCTAAACGTTATGCTGCCCAAAATTTTCACTAAAATTTACGATTTAAGGGCAAGGGGGAATTGTATTGCGATTTAAGTATTAATTGAGTGTAACCATTTGCGGTTTACACTCAAAGGGTCAAAATGGGTTTTAGTTCAAATAAAAAGGGGTCAAAACATATCAAGAAAGGTCAAAATTAAGTTTTTAAACCATTGAGTTAAATCATTTGAACTCTTTTGAATTGTAACAATCAAAAAGGACTTTTAACTTAACTTAGATTGTCAAAATGGAAACATTTTTGTCACAACAATAAAGAATGAAAACAAGTTGTCTGTTGTCTTACAAATCAGATTCTTCTCTCACTAATAAGTGTTGTTTGGAAAAATTCCTCATATAACATTCACCATTGTGCACCCGGGTATTCAAATACTCTTGTGTTTCTTCTCAGAGAACGTCTACAAATGAAAGGTGTATTACATTAGTATGTGTATAGTGAGTAGTATTACCAAGGCATCCTTTCTATATCTATGCTAACATATATGTGGATACCTCTGTTAGATTATGATGTGTCGTTGTGTGGTGTATATTTTTATGATTCAAGTTTTAAATTTATATTTTGCCGACTAAACCAAAAACAACACTTTAACAGGCAGTGTACCCGATCAATGTTTGTTTCGTGGTAAGTAGGGTGTCAAACACTAGAAGAGAGGAATATTTTCAATTTATTAATATTTTGGTTATCTAATCTATGTTAGTTCTATTCTATTCTAAACATATGCTAAACCTATGTTAGTCCTAATCCTAATTCTAAAGGTAAAAGGGGGCTTTTCAGTCTGAGAGACTGGCACGGGTTTGTGGTGACTACAATCATATCAAGACACTTTAACCCACGCAAGAAAATTAACAGAAGATAAAAGAGCGGTTGAGCCTTGTAATAGAAAATTGTATTAACCATTATTAATCCGATTAGAATGTTGGTTTGTTTATTTAGTGCAATGATTACTTATCTTGAGGCGGCATATCATTCTTAAGACTTAGGCGGGACTTCTTCCTAAGACCTAGACACGCTAATTATGTCACAATTAAACGCATCCGCATAAAGCATCCTTATATATTGATTATAATTCATCTAGAGGACAACACGGTGTGTGTCATACTAACCCTAGCTCATAGAGACTTTACCCACTTACTGCTTAACGGTAATTTATGTTAGGTGGTAGTCCTCAATCCAAACTATACCAATTATCAGAAAGCTATTACTTAGTACTAAGCCACCACCTACAACGGTACAACCAGTTCAATCGAGGCAAGCATGACGTTATTAGTGATCCTATTTGTTCCACCTATACGCATTACTATATGGAGAGCTATCCTGGACACTTAGCCTACGCCTAAACAATACTGAAGTTGCAGTGGATTAAATATGTAGGACTAGACCCAATTGAATGATAGGTCGCATACTTAAGCACGTAAACAAGTATCATGTGATAAACATAATCAATAATTAATGATAAATTAAGAAATCAAGATAAACAAAACCAAACATTTAGATCTCATAATAATGGCTAATACCCGAAGGTATTAGCCTTCAAACGTCATAATAAATACAAGAGTAATGATTTAGCCAAGGTAAACTAACCGAGTTAACGAATGATTCCAAAAACTGAACGATTACAAAAGTATATGGAATTACACGTTGTCTCCTATGGAATTGATAACGTTACTCGACCTCTTCTACTCTTTTTCTCCTTTGAAAATTGACTTTTGTGATTTAGGTGTCGAAAATATAATTTAGCACACTTAAAACGCATTTTTGAGTTTTCTATTTATAGGGTCTAGAGTCTGTTCGATACGACATATCCAAAGTCTTGGATACGGCATATTGGGGTTTCTTGGAGTAGGGACCACGTTCGATATCTTCTAGAATTTTCACATACTCTAACTTTAATACGGCGTATTGAGTTCTTCTAGATACGGTGTATTGAACTTGTTTCCTTCGTGGTCTTTGGTGAGTATAGGCACGGATACGTCGTATCTTCCTTGATGGATACGGCGTATTGGTCTTCAAAACAGTATTCTTCAAAATATCTTCATTTTAGCTTCAGAATGCGCCCCTTTTGCTAATATTCACCAAGTACTACCCGTAATTACTACAATTCTCAAATATAAACGATTAAGTACCCAATTTTTGTAATAATATACAAAATGGGTTAATAACATGGGATAAATGATGCTATAAAATAGATGTTATTTGATGTCATCAAATATCCCATCCACTTGAATCCTAATTGTTCTCAAATAGCCTTTAGAAGTCTAAAAAATGTATCCCTAAGGATATTTTCCGTTAAAGCATTTATTTGATCTATTATAAGTACACAACCAAACACCTCACGAAATAGAAAGATGAAAACACTCAAATCACTCAACTAATCTATGTGGTAACATGTAACAATTCGCCTCAAAATGATCGGTCAGTAGACGAGTATTCTATCATAAGCTTAGCAAGGATGCACATCTCTACTGCTAAAGCTAAGGAGTAACAAGTTTATAAAGGTAAAATAAGTTTTTAAGATAAGGCTTAGGGTTGATCATTCTTCAATCTTTCACCAGAAGTACCATCCCAACAAGACAGCTGAAGCACACATACATGGCCGTAACAACGAAATAAACATGTGTGTTCGATCACATCCTGATTCGAATTTAACCAATGGTTAGGTTGAAGAATGATATAGGGTAGGAACCTTCTAACTTTCACCAAAAGTCATAACTAAACAAGACGAGCTGACGACATGAACATCGGCCGTAACAATGAAATAGACATCAATCGCTCATCACAAATCCTCATATCCGTGTCCTACGGCTAATCATTAGAAAGAGAAGAAAATATGTTTGTTGAATAAAATTACGAAACAAATAGATAAGTCTAAAATACAAATTGATAGGCACTTTTTTTTTCTTTTCCCAAGAATAGAAGATAAAAAGGGAAAAAAGAAATAAAAAGGACAGAACAAGAGCGAAAAAAAGACAAAAGAGGGGGAAAAAACTGGATAGACCAGAAGAAAACGCAAAGGATACAAGAAAAAGCAGGAGAACGTAATTCACCAGAAAGGAAAGGAAAAAACGATACAATTAAAAAAGGGCGAGCAAGCCAGAAACCGAATAGAATGGGAAAATTTCGAAACGATGCAACCTCACCGCGCCCACCCCCGCACTAATCTCACCGTCCCCTCTCCGCTTATCACCCCACAACCCTCCATCAAAACCCCTCCCGCCCCGTTAGAGCTCATGCTGTATCCCTTACCCATGCTATAGACACAACTATATACAACCAAATTGGATCAAAGATCAAAAACCAACAACCAAAGTTTGGCGTACCCCAAACGGTCAACTACCCAATCAACCATACTTTACATACTTTACAAGGCAAGTGGCGATATCTTCCACTTTATACAATACTCTACATCGTCGATTTGTATCAACGAATAATCGAGTCCTCTGTAATTTCTTCGTTAATTGCAAAACTATTATCTTTAAAACTTACTTTTTATTAACTATTAGTACATTTGAGTGAGTGATTGAAAACGATTGTTATGAGATGCACGGCTATACCTTCTTTTTTTTGTTGCGATTTTTCTAATTTTTTCGATTTTTTTTGCTAACACTATACTACAAAACTCGGTGTAGTTTCACCATCTTCACGATCATAATAATTCCGGATAATTCCTTCGATAATTCTTCATTCTTCGGACGTACCATTAATTGCGATGGTAGTAAAAATACATGAGTTTTGACTATAATATACATTCCCATTTGCGATGTGCAAATTTCTTCCAACCGTACCAAAATAGACACAAGACTCGGGAAATACAAACTTTACACTTTAAGCAACTAGCAACTGTAAAATAAACTTAATCTAACAGGGTAGGCTAAGGTGTAAAGGTGTAACGAAACAAATAATTGGTGTAGTTCCTAAAGGATTGGCTCTACGGGTTGTTCTAGGGGTATCTTACTCTTAAAGTGAGAGTAAACAAAGGGTTTATATGGGGGTTAACTAACCAGTGTAGTTAGTTAATAAGCAACATGTAAAGGCGATTTGGGTGTAATCCTAAAATTTACCAATTTAAACAAGTTACTCCATCTAAATCCATAGTACTTATCACTGCGGTCTCGAGTGATATACCAAGCCAAGTTCTAAAGTCTACTACATCACCGGCACACTCATATTTTGTGGAATTTGGGTAAACATTTGGAAACGGATAGGTTAAATCCTCACAATATCTAACAAGGGTTATTGTGTGCGGGTTATGTATCAAGTAATTTCACAAAAGTATGCTTGAATTTTTTTTAATTTGAGCATAATTTAAGCATTTTAGTGTGAAAATTAGGACAAGTAAACATTCTAATTCCATCCCTCCACTTGAATTATACAACGTCCTCGTTGTATAGATAAAACATTAAATACGGGAATTAAAAAGAATTAGAATGAGAAACTCCCCTGATATTTGCTCGGTAGATTCTCCATGTTGAGTTTATTAGCAAGATTATGTTGAACAACCGCCTTGAAGTTTCAAGACTCCAACACTTCAAGATCTCCAGATTTGTAAATTCTCCACCAATATTCGTCGATATTTCTTTGCTTCCAAGGTCCTGTATAAAATAGGAAAAACATGTATTCCTATCTTAGTACCTACGGTTAATTTAAACTAAACTAAACAAACCAAAAACATGGGATAAATGATGCTATAAAATAGACGTTATTTGATGTCATCAAATATCCCCCCACTTGAATCCTACTTGTCCTCAAGTAGCCTTTAGAAGTTTACAAAAATGTATCCCTAAGGATATTTTCCGTTAAGCATTTATTCGATCTATTACAAGTACACAACCAAACACCTCACGAAATAAGAAGATGAAAACACTCAAATCGCTCAACTAATCTATGTGGTAACATGTAACGAATTTGCTCAATTGCTCGATCGTAACGAGTATTCTATCATAAGCTTTGCAAGGATACACATCTCCACCACTAAAGCTAAGGAGTAACAAGTTTATAGAGGTAAAATATGGGTTTTTATGATAAGGCTTAGGGTTGATCATTCTATAATATTTCACCAAAATTACCACACAAACAAGACATATAAAGCACACATACATGGCCGTAATAGCGGAATAGACATGTATGTTCGACCACATCCTCATTTGAGTTTAACCAAGGGTTAGGATGAAGAATGATATAGGGTAGGGATCTTCTAACTTTCACCAATAGTAATAAACCAACAAGGCAACTGAGACATGTATACATGGCTGTAACGACAGAATAGACATACACGCTCGTACACATCCTCATTCGCATAAAACCCATGGTTAATGACTAAAAAAGGGAAATAAATTGTCGTTAAATAAAAATTACGAAACTAGTAGATTAAAGTCTAAGATACAAGTTGCTAGACACTTTTTCCTGACCGTTACCATAAAAAAGACACGACTATTTACAAACGTTTTGATCATAGATAAAAAACAACAACCTAAGTTTGCGTTCCCGTAATGGTCAACTTCCCAATCATCCTATACTTTACATACTTTACAAGACAAGTGGCGATATCTACCACTTTATACAATATTTACAACGTTGATTTTTGATGTGTATTAACGAATAATCGATCCTTCAAATAATTACTTCGGTCTTTGCTTTTGCCAAACGATTATCTCCAAACATTCCTCTCTTTTTTGTTGCGATATTTCTAATTTTTTTGATTTTTTTAAAACTATAAAACTCAGTGTAATTTCACCATCTTCATGATCATAATAACTCTGGATAATTCTTTTACTAATTTTTCATTCTTTGGACTCACCATTAATTGCGATGGTAGTAATAATACATCAGTTTTGACTATTTTATACATTCTCATTTGCGATGTGCAAATTTCCTCCAACTGTACTGAATGATAGAAAATGACACAAGACTCGGGAAATACATACTTTACACTTAAGCAACTAGCAATTGTAAATAGATTTAATCTAACAGGGTAGGCTAAGGTGTAAAGGTGTAACGAAATAAACAAGTTGGTGTAATTCCTAAAGGATTGGCTCTACGGGTTGTTCTAGGGAATCTTACTCTTAAAGTGAGAGTAAACAAAGGGTTTATACGGGGGTTAACTAACCAGTGTAGTTAGTTAATAAACAACATGTATATGCGTTTTGGGTGTAATCCTAAAATTTTACCAATTTAAACAAGTTACTCCATCTAATCCATAATACTCATCACTGTGATCTCGAATAGATATACCAAGCCAAGTTTTGAAGTCTACTACATCACCGACACACTCATATTTTTGTGGAATTTGGGTAAACATTTGGAAACGGATAAGGTTAAATTCTCATAATATCTAATAAGGGTTGTTGTGTGCGGTTATGTAACATATAATTTCACAAAAGTATGCTTAATTTTTTTTAAATTTAAGCATAATTTAAACATTTTATTAAAAAATTAGGACAAGTTTACATTCTAATTCCCATCCCCCTACTTGAATTACCTCGTTGTATGAATAAAACATTAAATACGGGAATTTAAAAAGAATTAGAATGAGAAACTCCCTTGATATTTGCTCGGTTGTGATTCTCCATTTTGAGTTTGTGAGCAAGATCGTGTGTTGAACAGCAGGCTTGAGGTTTCAAGACTCCAACACTTTAGACTTGTAGATACTTCATCCAACTTTGTCGATTTCTTTTTTTCTGAGGTCCTGTGCAAAATAATAGGAAAAACATGCATTCCTATCTCGGTACCTACGGTTAAATAAATAAAACTAAACTGTACAGGAAATTAATACGCCGTATCCATAAACTGGAATACGCCGTATAGAAACCTGTAAAAAGTATCTAATACGAGTCAGTCTCCCAAATACGCCGTATCATGTGCATGAATATGCCGTATTGTCAGAACTGACAATAATGTTCAAAAGTGCATAAAAAATTAATAAAGACTGATAACGTCCAAATAATCAATACGTCGTATGGTATGGAGCGAATACGCTGTATTGATGTCTGGGAAGACAGACTCGATAAATTAAATAACATTTCGGGTTGTCTCCCGGGAAGCACTTTTGTTTACAGCGAAGTCTTTAAGTTAGACTTTTCTTCAGCTTCCTTTCATCATTCCATCTCATGCATGCTAATGTGCTCGCGTGTGAGCCATTCTTCCATCTTTGGATCTCGAATAAAGTCGGGTCCCAAGTTCAAAACTCCTTTGTAGAACTCCTTAAGCTTTTGGTATGAGTGCGATATCCCATTCATCTTTTCCTCATCACTTACCTTCAGTAATGGTGGGATCTTGTTGCATTGTTTATTAGTGTGGTGTTTAAACCTCGGATGTGATTGCACCATTTGGTATGTTACACTATCATTACCATTATAAATGGTAATTATTCCATCAAACCATCTTGCTTTAATTCCAACTTCTCTTAAAATGGTTCTCCAAAAATAACATCGCCCATTCCTTCATCACGATAATCCTCCATATCTTCTAAAATTACAGAATCTGTTAAGACAGAAAAAGTTCCAACAAAGATAGGTATGTTCATTAAGGCTCTGACTACATTGTTTCCCTTGTACTCCAATTTTTCTTTCACTATAGAGTTATGAAACTTTTTGGACATTACATTTACGTACAAGATAGGGAAAAAATTAGCATGTAAAAATTCAAAACCTATCATGCATGAAAACTTTAAGTTGTAGGCACAATCGATACGAATCTTCTTATCATTGTCATATTCACTAGGATATCCTAAGATTTTGCTAACCATTCTAGCATCATTCCTAGCTCTAAATTCCTCAACTACCTTACCTTCCTCAATGGTGGGCATTAAATCATCAACTTGATCTCTCCTAAGTTCTAATGGTACATTAAGATCATTTAATTCTATGTAATCTCTATTCAAAGGGTCTAATGATCTATTTAACACCAAAGTTTCTCCCATTAGCCTAGCTTCTAGATCAAGTTCCATTCTTTCTCTCAAGCTTAACATGTAGACCCTCTTAATTTAAACTGCTAGCAAGTTTAACACTTTTAAAAATAATATTTTCTTCCCCAACTCTTAAAGTAATCTTCCTTTAGAATACATCAATCTTAGCATGTGCGGTAGACAAAAATGGTCTTCCGAGGATCAAGGGCACTTTGATATCCTCGGGCATATCTAGAATTATGAAGTCTATGGGGAAAATAAATTTACCAATTCTTACTAGCACGTTTTCTGCTAATTCCACTATCAACTTAGTGTGAGCTAGTTCTCCTAATCCTAAGTTAAGGTAGGTTGATAGAGGCATTACACTTACGCTAACTCCTAAGTCAGCAAGGGCATTATCAAAGCAAACATTATTAATAAAGCAAGGTAAAGTGAAACTCCCTGGGTCTTTTTCTTTTCGGGGTATGGAATTATCGATCTGTGAAGCTCCATATGAGTAAGCTTCCTAAAATTGTGGTCCATACTATCTTTCTTTCCTTCACAGTAGCAGTTATTTGAACAAGTTAGAAATGGGATTGTCGTTTGTCTTGCATCGTACATCAGCGTATTGTTCTGTCCAGTGGATACGGCGTATTAGGATGATCCAATATGGCGTATCGAGCTTGCATCAGCTTCAATAGTAGTCGAAATCGACTTGACATGATCTTTCGGGTTCGGTTCAGTAGAGCTAGGTAGACTCCCAAATCCTCTTTCTTGTAGCACTTTGCTTATTTTCCTGATTTGAATCTCTAAAGTTTTAATTGACGCTCCTTGGTTTCGAACCGCAGCATCCACTGAAGTTCGGATTTCTTTAATTAAGTTGGAGTTTTCTTCATGCCTTTTCGCTGATTCCCCCATAAATTTTTTGAATGGTATCTTCCATAGATTGTATTCGTTCTTGAAACGAAGGATTAGCATTGTTCCTTTCGTAGAATCCTGAAGTTACTGCTCTATATCCCCCTCCTTGAAAAGGTGCACCAAATTGCGTGTAGTAAGCTTCTTCGAGGGTTTTCCCTTCTTCTTTTAGTGGGCAATCTTTGGTGTAGTGGGGTCCTTTACATTGTTCACATCCTACTTGAGCAGCATAAACTTTCTCATTCACCTTCTTGATTTCTTGTCCAAGATTATTAAGCTGTGCTTGTACGGCAGCCAATCCGTCAGAAGTTTCAGTACTTCTTCCCCTAGATGTTCCATTGTGCCATTTTGAGAATATTCTGCCATCTCTTGGATGGCCACTTTAGCATTGGCAGCTGTCTTAGTCGGAATAGCTCCTCTTGAATCAAGAATCTGTCATGTTGGAACTTCCAACCCATTATAGAACAAAATTACTTCATGCATCTCCGTCAAGTAGTGCTGAGGACACTTCATCAAGAGTTCTTTAAAGCGCTCGCATGCTTGATAAAGGGTTTCATCAGGCTCTTGCTGAAAGTTGTTGATTTCCTCCATTTTCTTCGCAGTTTAAGCAGGTGGGCAATATTTGTTGAGACACTTTGTTTTAGGATCTTCCTAAGTTGTAATTGAACTAGTTGGTTCATTTCTTAGCCAATGACTTGCGGCTCTAGTTAAGGATATAGGGAAGACTCAGAGCATTAATTCATGATTTGAACCACTGAATGTGTTTTCTCAAAGCTCCTTAACAAATTAGCCTTTCAGTTCAAAGTGATCTTTGTCTTCAATTTTAGGCCTAGAAGCTCCTGATCCATAGTTAGTTCGGGTCTTGCTCATGTTTTGCTTCATAGTTTCTGCCATTGTCTCTAGTACTTCTTCCTCAAAAGCTTCTTCTAAATCAAATAATAGATTGAATCCAAGTGTTCTTGATTCGTCAAGACTTAGTGTCTTGAAAAGCCTCCTAGATGATCAAAATTCCCGTTTTGGTTCTTTGTAAGGCGTAAATAGTTTGCTTGTTGAACTCCTTATCATGCACTACCTGAAACACAAGATAAACAATCAGTAGGATATGTTCTAAAAAAGTAAACACAGAAAACTAAGCATGGAAATTGAATATGAAAAATTGTTTCTGATTCTGTATCAGATGATCGATACGCCGTATTCAATTGACCTGAATACGCCGTATTAATCTTTTGAATAAATACGTTGTATTGGACAGAAAGTTGGATACGCCGTATCCAATGGAAGTGAATATGCCGTATCGAGTTATCGACCAGAACAGTATATTGAGAAAAACAATAAATAAACAAACAAATATACAAGCAATCAATTAAACTAACAAATATACAAAATATACAAGATTATACACTAATCTAATTCACATTAATCCTAACGGTTAGATATAATTTAATGCTAAAAACCAAAATATCAAATAAAAATCAAGAATAAATTCTCACTCCCCGGTAGCGGCATGAAAAACTTGATGTGCCATTGTGTGGTGTATATTTTTATGATTTAAGTTTTAAATTTATATTTTGCCGACTAGGCCAAAAACAACACTTTAACGGGCAGTGTACCCAATCGGTGATAGTTTCATGGTAAGTAGGGTGTCGAACACTTAAAGCGAGGAACACTTTCAATTTATTAATATTTTGGTTATCTAATCTATGTTAGTTCTATTCTATTCTAAACCTATGCTAAACCTATGTTAGTCTTAATCTTAATTCTAAAGGTAAAAGGGGGGTTTTCAGTCTGACAGACTGGCACAGGTTTGTGGTGACTACAATCAATTCAAGACACTTTAACCCACGCGAGCAAATTAACAAAAGATAAAAGAGTGGTTGAGCCTTATAATAGAAAACTATATTAACCATTATTAATCTGATTAGAATGTTAGTTTGTTTATTTAGTATAATGATTACTTATCTCGAGGCGGCATATCATTCTTAAGATTTAGGCGGGACTTCTTCCTAAGACCTAGACACGCTAATTCTGTCACAATTAAACACATTCGCATAAAGCATCCTTATATATTGATTTATAATTCATCTAGAGGAAAACACGGTGTGTGTCATACTAACCTTAGCTCATAGAGACTTTACCTACTTACTGCTTAATGGTAATTTGTGTTAGGTGGTAGTCCACAATCCAAACTATACCAATTATCATAACGCTATTAGTTAGTACTAAGCCACCACGTACAACGGTACAACCAGTTCAATCGAGGCAAGCAGGACGTTATTAGTAATCCTATTTGTTCTACCTATACGCATTACTATATGGAGAGCTATCCTGGACACTTAGCCTACGCCCAAATAACACCGAAGTTGCAGCGCATTAAATATGTAGGACTAGACCCAGTTGAATGATAGGTCGCATACTTAAGCACGTAAACAAGTATCATGTGATAAACATAATCAATAATTCCACGATAAATTAAGAAATCGTGATAAATAAAACCAAACATTTAGATCTTCATAATAATGGCTAATACCGAAAGGTATTAGCCTTTAAACGTCATAATAAATACAAGAGTAATGATTTAGCCAAGGTAAACTAACCAGGTTAACGAATGATACCAAAAACTGAACGATTACAAAAGTATATGGAATTGCATGTTGTCTCCTATGGAATTGATAATGTTGCTCGACCTCTTCTGCTCTTTTTCTCCTTTGAAAATTGACTTTTGTGGGTTAGGTATCGAAAATATAATTTAGCACACTTAAAACTCGTTTTTGAGTTTTCTATTTATAAGGTCTCGAGTTGGTTCGATACGGTGTATCCAAAGTCATGGATACAAAGTATTGGGGTTTCTTGGAGTAGGGACCACGTTTGATATCTTCCAGAATCTTCACATACTATAACTTCAATACGGCGTATTGAGTTCTTCTGGATACGGCGTATTAAACTTTTTTCCTTCATGATCTTTTAAGTGTAGGCACGGATACACCGTATCTTTCTTGATGGATACGACGTATTGGTCTTTGTATGGAATAAAATTCTAAGGCATTCCCACTGCTAGTTATATGGTTCCCACTGCTAGAGATTTTTCCCACTGTTAGTGTATCTCTACCACTGCCAAGGTTTCCACTGCTTGAAGACTTTCCACTGCTGATTGAAGATAAGGATTACTCTGAGTCAAATACGCGTTATTATTATATTTGGAATGTATCTTGTGTATATCTCTTT
>BQNB010169563.1:0-13767 GCA_026074375.1 Tanacetum coccineum | reverse complement strand
AAATCTAACTTACCAGTTTGTATTTTCCCTTTACCAGTAATATAACCTTTACTACCTCCAAAGGCAACAGGGCCACCATTCCATTAATGTCTTGATAGTCAGTAAGGTAAGCCTTGTTCACTGTCATGTGCCTGGAACATCCACTATCAATTATTCCTTTATTCTTTAAAGTTCTGTGTGGATTATCCTGCACATGCAAAAGAAAGAGATTAGACTCTCTTAGGGACCCAAGCCTGTTTGGGCTTGAGTCTGCCTAGTGGATCTTTGAAAGATGAATAATTTCTAAGGCTAGATCCACCATTGTATTTGGAGAGAATATTATTGTTGTATCCTGGTGTTCTCCATTTACAACTTGCTGAGGACTTAACAGCAGTGTCCCAATTTCCCCCAACAGTACTAACTTCTTTTACCTTAACAGTATAAACCTTTTGGTTTGAAAAATTTGTTTTTAGTACTGTTGTTCTCTTGAAAGGTCTTGATGATGGTGAATTAGTTTTGTTAAAAACATTTGCTGGTCTAACACCATTCATCATGGGCTTAACAGTATTAACTTTCAGAACAGTGCTAGTTAGTACTGTCTGTCTGTTAACATTTTGTCTAGCAGTACTAAAATTGTTAGTACTGCTAGCCTTAGCAGTATTAACTGAGTTATTTTCAGTTCTTGTTTGTACTGCTAAAGGTACAAACTGATTTTGTTTATTTACCCTTTGAACATTGTTCCATGTTGGTTTCCTCAAAATCTTGTTTGTCCTTTCCCTTGAACCATTACCCTTAGACATATTTTGTTTGTGTAGCTCAACTTGTTTAGCCAATTTTACATGATAATCACAATCTCTTATTAAATGACTAAAACTACCACAGACAAAACATGCTCTTTCAGTAATCCCATGCCCCAACTCTTTGTTGTTAACCTTAGGTTTTTGACTATGTGTTGACTTATTCTTAACATTTTCCCTAGGAGTTTTTACTTGCTTGATAGCAAAACTAGGTGTATCAAGATCTTCTATTTTTACAGACACATACTCATCATCACTATCTGATTCATACTCCTCAATGATAGGAGCATCAGACCATACCTTAGGTTTCACTTCTATGTTTGGTTTATTGACAACTGGTTCAGACACTAATTCAGAAGGTTCTGTATTAATGTTAGAGTCACAGGTATCAAGATCAGTTGTTTGGGATTCAGATTCACTTGGTTGAGACTTTTTAGGACCATATGTATATTGTGAGTCATCTATTTCAATGTCAGGTCCAGAGGGCAAGATAATTTTCCTGTCATGGGTGGAGGAACTGCTGCTTTCACGTTGTTTTAGCAAGCCTTTTATACAAAGGTAGATTTTCAAAATCAATGTCTTTGCATTTAAAGACACTTTGTGATATTTCATTTTCAATAACTCAAAATTCCCAATATATCTGTAATCACCATAAAACCTAGGGGCCCAAATTTATCAGAGGTCAGTCATTTGATAACTTATGATTTACAAGAATTTTGAAGAAAGATTCAATTTTGGCTTTACTATGGCCTCTAAATCATCTTTTTCTTTTTGAGCTTTAGCCAACAAAGTCTTATGGTAGTTAGAACAACTATATTATACATCTAAAATCTATTTTCATAAAGTTGATTTTTTGTTCCTGACCTAAAGTTTACCTTGTTGATGTGCAACTTAACGTGCTTTCAACTTCTAATGACCTTGGAGTAGAAGCCTTTATCTCTACACTAGCATCACTAATTGCTCTCTCTGAGCATCATATAGACTTTCAGGTTAGCAATACGACACTTTACACACATTTGAACAAGAATGTACCCTGGTCATGTCTGATCTTGAGCTTTTGCTAGCCATTAAGCCTAATCTTCATCATCTTTTGCATGAGTTGTCCAGAACAATACATTCTCTATCACTATCACCAATGCCTTAGACACTTCTTCTATCCAGTTTTGCTCCCCTCCTATTCCAGTATTCCATCCATCCCTCCTCCTGTTATCTTCCTTTAATCTACATTCTCTTGCAGAATGCCCTATTTTGTGGCAGTTGTAGCATTCCACTTTGGTTTTATCAAAACCAACAGGTTCTTTTGCATCAAACTGTAGCTTTTTTCCAGTCTTCTTGTAGAACTTCTTGATTCTCATTGAGATCATTGCCACTAGTGCCTTTTAATCCATTTCTTCAGAGGTCATATTCCATCAACTTGGTCAATGTCCTCATGAGCTAATTGATGTACAACTTTGAAGACTTCAAAAGCATGTGAAAAAGAGATTTGAGTGTTGAGGTATTGTTCATGCCATTGATTTATGACCAGGAAGTATTTGGAAACGACCATAAGCGTACTAACATCATTAAGTACTAGCTGGAGTTTTCCAGAAACTAATCTGTCCTACATTTGGCTAGTTGGAAATGAATGCAGTAGAGCCTTTTACATCATTTCAAAGACTCTTAGAATTGTTTGTACAAGTCAACAAAACTGAGACTGTCCATTCCTCTGTTTTTGTTCCTCATGATTAAGAAAACTTGAAACCAAAGCAAAAGTAGAGATAATAGAAATTTTTAATATGCATCTTCAGTAGATACACCTGCTCCAGAATCCCAAGATTGACTGAGAATACTTTGGAATCTCTCATAGCCTTTGTGAATCCCATCTGTGTTTGATACATAGAATCCATCAAACTGTTGCTTTTTTTTCAAGAATGACTTCTGTATCTTATGGATTCATCATTTACACCAAATCTGGATTTGATGGCATTCCACATCATTTGCATATGTTAATCTATGGAATTTAGCTAGATGATCTTCTGAAATGGCCATTAGCAATGTGGTCCTTGCTTTTCTTTCTCTTTCTCTGGCCACTATTTCTTCTGTTTTTTAGGAGGCAAAATTTAATTTTTCCGCTGTAGTCAGTTGTGTACTGACACAGTACCATTTCCCAATTTGAACAACCTCCCAATGATAGTCTGTATGAGCCAAATAGTGTTCCAATCTTCATAGCCCAATATCATATTCACCCTTTTGAGATATAGGCAGTTTGATGGGATGAGAACTGAATTAGGAGTTTGTTGTGTGTGGTGTTATGTTGAGTTTGTTTTGGAGGTTGAGGTAGGTTGTATTCTCACTTTGTATTCCAGACATGTTTAGATTTGTTGGTTTGTTGAAGATGATTAACTGGTTTTTGACTGTTCCTTCCTATTCAGAAGTTTCTCACAAAGCTCTGATAACCAATTGTGGTTCCTCAAACTGAATGGATCTTTGCAGCCTATAAAGGATGATAAGCCAAGATTGTATAAATACAAATGACTATGTTGAGAAGATTTAGGATTTTAATCAAAATATTGTGCCAATGGATACAGAGCTTAGAAGTGGAAAGCAAAAGTCTTCTCAAAAATCTCCTGTCAAGTCTCCTGCAAAAGAAAAGTCTCCTGAAAAGGTTGTGGAAGAAGTGTTTGAAACACAAGAAGCATTGAAAGAAGGTGTTAAAGATCCAATAGCAAAAAGAAAGAAGTCCATTCCTAGAAAAAGCTCAAGGAAGAGACAAAAGCTAGAAGAAGATGCTGAGACAGATGAACTCAAAGGATTCTTGGACATAGTACCAAGAGAAGAAGCTCCTATAGATGCTGAGTCTATATCAACAAAATTTTCAATTGTGGATTGGAAAACTTATGTTTTGACAAAGACCTTCATGTACTATCAAGTTTTCAGAGGAGATGGAAGCTTAAAGAATTATAAGATTCTGAGTGAAATGCTTGAGGATTTTGACAGATTGGATGTAGAAGAACTGTTCAGACTAGTCAAGGAAAGATATAGCACTTCATGCCCAGAAGGTTTTGATTTAATGCTTTGGGGAGATCTACATACATTGTTTGAACCTGATGAAGAGGATGAGATTTGGAAGGATCAACATGAATACAAGCTGCTAAGCTGGAGATTGTATGATTTCTGTGGTATTCACATTTTGCTTATGGAGAATGGGTTAGCAATCCATATGTTGACAGAAAAGAAATACCCCTTAAGTCAAGACATGATTTCCCAAATGTTGAAGAAGAAGCTAGAAGTTGATCATGAAAGCTCACAGGCATTTGAACTCCTCAGGTTTATAAGATCTCAAGTTCAGAAGTGACAGAATTGTTTGAAAGAATCATTAGCAGAAGAAGAAGAGTAGAAGAGTTTATTTAGAAGAAACTTGTGGATTTAAAGGACAATCACAAGTTTAGGAGAGGATTGTTGGGAATAAATCTTCTTATGACTTAATACTGCCAATAGTACTAAAGAAGTTAGTACTGCCAATACAATGTTAGTACAGCCAAGGTTACTTTCTACTGCTAGGCATAGGAGTTAGTACTGCTAAATGATCAAAGATGCTGAACTGAAGATAAGTATGTATGGAGAGCATTTCGGGATGTTAACTTTTGAATTGTAACTGAACCTAGATGATAGGCTAATATCTTTGTAACGGACTCCTTGTATTTCTATAAAAGGAGATCCCAAGTGTAGAGTAAAGGTAGAACTTTAAGAGATACATTTAGAGAGAATTTGTAATAGCTTCAAGGTGTGTAACCCCAGTACTTCAAGAGTACTCATATTATTTATAATATTGAAGCTGTGAGTTTTGTGTTTATTCTTTGGGTGTGATCATTACTGTTTCATTAATAAATTTCTCTAGAGTATCAAAGTGTAGATTCCGCATACACTTTGGTATATTCACAAAGTCTCAATATTTGTTATTTTGGATTCTTCCAAGGTAACAAAATCTTTATATCATAAAGATTCGATCAAGGCGTGGGATCAACAATGACTTTTCTTTTAATACACTTTTTGTCGTAAATGGGTGTTTTAAGATATGGTTTATAGAGGGTTTGTGGTTCGGTGTTGATGAGGTGTGAGTGTAAAAGCTCAATGAAATTCAGTGATTTTTTTTAAAACTTGCGATTCGCATGCTCAAAATATGATAGAATATCATTGTGAGTGACTTTTCTTTTAATACACTTTTTGTCGTGAAGGGTTGCTGTAAGATATGGTTTATAGGGGGTTTGTGGTTGGGTGTTGATGAGGTGTGAGTGTAAAATCTCAATGAAATTCAGTGATTTATTTTTTAAAACTTGCGATTCGCATACTCAAAATGTGATAGAATATCATTGTGAGTGACTTTTCTTTTAATACACTTTTTGTCATGAAGGGGTGTTGTAAGATATGGTTTGGTGGTTTTAAGTTTCAATGTAGGGGTTTTATGGTTGGGTGTTGATGATGTGTGAGTGTAAAAGCTCAATGAAATCCAGTGACTTATTTTATGGAACTTGCGATTCGCATACTCAAAATATGATAGAATATCATTGTGAGTTACTTTTCTTTTAATACACTTTTTGTCCGTAAAATGGGTGTTTGTAAGATATGGTTGGGTGTTTTAATTTCAATATAGGGGATTTTGTGGTTAGGTTTTTGATGAGGTGTGAGTGTAAAAGCTCAATGAAATTCAGTGATTTATTCTTTTAAACTTGCGATTCGCATAGTCAAAATATAAAGAAATATCATGTAGTGAGTTTTTCTTTAATTACACTATTTTTGGTTCGTGAAGGGGTGTTTTAAGATATGGTTTATAGGGGTTTTATGGTTGGGTGTTGATGAGGTGTGAGTGTAAAAGCTCAATGAAATTCAGTGATTTATTTTTTAAAACTTGTGATTCGCATACTCAAAATATAAAAGAATATCATTATGAGTGACTTTTCTTTTAATACACTTTTTGTCGTGAAGGGGTGTTGTAAGATATGGTTGGGTGGTTTTAAGTTTCAATATAGGGGATTTGTGGTTGGGTGTTGATGAGGTGTGAGTGTAAAAGCTCAATGAAATTCAGTGATTTATTTTTTTAAACTTGCGATTTCCGCCATACTCAAATAAGTACGAATAAACATTGTTAGTAGACTTTTCTTTTAATACACTTTTTGTCGTAAACGGGTGTTTTAAGATATGGTTGTTAGAGGGTTTGTGGTTCAGTGTTGATGAGGTGTGAGTGTAAAGCTCTAACGATCTAAGGGGTCATAATAGACTCCACAACCTGCATTAATAAGTGACACATTTAAACATAATAATTCCTGGAACCATATTTTGAATCAGCTGGTAATAGGCCTGAAACCGAGTGTCTGAGAACTAGTTATGCCACTTTGAATAAAGGCCTTTTTCATACGATCTTTGGCCTCCAAAAACAAAATGGTCTCTTCTTTAACACTTGGGGCTGCATTAACAAGTGATACATTTTAACATAATACTTCCTCTAATTTCAAACTTTGAATTGTCTGGTCATGGGCCTTAAATCGAGTATCTGAGACCGAGTTATGCCATTTTTATTAAAGGCCTTTTTTCATATGATCTTGGGCCTCCAAAAACAAAATGGTCTGTTCTTTAACATTTGGACGTGTATCAATAAGTGACACATTCTAACACAATACATCGTCATTCCAAGCTTTGAATTGATTGGTCATGAGCCTGAAACAGAGTCTCTGAGCTCGAGTTACCTATTTTGAATAAAGGTTTTTTCTTCACATGATCTTGGGCCTCCATAAATAAAATAGCCCATTCTTCAACAATTAGGCCTGCATCAATAAGTGGCACACTTCCCCGTTCTAAGAATCGGCTCGTCATGGGCCTAAAACAGAGTCCTTGAGACCTAGTTATACCATTTTGAATAAAGGTATTTTCTTTATACGATCTTAGGCCTTCGTAAACAAAATGATATGTTCTTCAACACTTAGACCTGTATCAATAAGTGACACATTTAAACATAATAATTCCACATTCCATGTTTTGAATTGGCTGGTAATGGGCTTGAAACCGAGTCTTTGAGATGGAGTTTGGCCATTTTGAATAAAGGCATTTTCTTCATACGATCTTGGGCCTCCATAAACAAAATGGTCTGTTCTTCAACAGTTGGGCCTGCATCAATAAGCAACACATTTTTACTCAATACTTTCCCATTCCAAGATTCGAATCGGCTAGTTATAGGCCTGTAATCGAGTCTTTAAGACCGAGTTATGCCATTTTGAATAAAGGCCTTTTCTTCATACGATCTTGGGCCTCCATAAACAAAATGGTCTGTTCTTTAACACTTGGACCTGCATTAATAAGTGACATATTTAAACACAATAATTCCTTATTCCATGTTTCAAATCAGCTGGTAATGGGCCTGAAACTGAGTGTCTGAGACCAAGTTATGCCATTTTGAATAAAGGCCTTTTTTCATACGATCTTAGGCCTCCATAAACAAAATGGTCTGTTCTTTAACACTTGGGGTTGCATTAACAAGTGACACATTTTTACACAATACTTTCTCTCGTTCCAAACTTTGAATTGGCTAGTCATGGGCCTTTAACCGAGTCTCTGAGACCGAGTTATGCCATTTTGAATAAAGACATTTTTTCATACGATCTTGGGCCTCTATAAACAAAATGGTCTGTTCTTTAACACTTGGGCCTGTATCAATAAGTGACACATTTTAACACAATACATCCTTGTTCCAAGCATCAAATCGATTGGTCATGAGCCTGAAATGGAGTCTCTGAGCTCGAGTTACGCATTTTGAATAAAGGTTTTTTCTTCACATGATCTTGGGCCTCCATAAACAAAATGGTCTTTTCTTCAACACTTGGACATGCATCAATAAGTGACACATTTAAACACAATAATTCCTCATTCCATGTTTCGAATCGGCTGGTAATGGGCTTGAAACCGAGTCTCTAAGACCGAGTTATGCCATTTTAAATGAAGACATTTTCTTCATACGATCTCTGGCCTTCATAATCAAAATAGTTTGTTCTTCAAAACTTTGGCCTGCATCAATAAGCGACACATTTTTAAACAATACTTTCCCATTCCAAGATTTGAATCGGCTAGTCATGGGCCTAAAATCGAGTCTCTGAGACCGAGTTATGCCATTTTAAATAAAGGCCTTTTCTTCATACGATCTTGGGCCTCCATAAACAAAATGGTTTGTTCTTCAACACTTGGACCTGCATCAATAAGTAGCATATTTAAACATAATAATTCCTCGTTCCATGTTTTGAATCAGCTGGTAATGGGCCTAAACCTGAGTGTTTGAGACCTAGTTATGCCATTTTGAATAAAGGCCTTTTTCATACAATCTTAGGCCTCCATAAACAAAATGGTCTATTCTTTAACACTTAGGGCTGCATTAACAAGTGACACATTTTTACACAATACTTCATGTCGTTCCAAACTTCGAATTGGCTAGTCATAGGCCTTAAACTGAGTCTTTGAGATTGAGTTATGCCATTTTGAATAAAGGCATTTTTTCATATGATCTTGGGCCTCCATAAACAAAATGGTTTATTCTTTAAAACTTAGGCCTGTATCAATAAGTGACACATTTTAATACAATACATCCTCGTTCCAAGCTTTGAATCGATTGGTCATGAGTCTGAAACAGAGTCTCTGAGCTCGAGTTACGCATTTTGAATAAAGGTTTTTTCTTCACACGATCTTGGGCCTCCATAAACAAAATAGCCCGTTCTTCAACACCTGGGCCTGCATTAATAAGTGACACATTTTAACACAATACTTCCCCGTTCTAAGATTCAAATTACCTGGTCATGGGCCTGAAACGGAGTCCCTGAGACCGAGTTATGCTATTTTAAATATAGGTCTTTTCTTCATATGATCTTGGGCATCCATAAACAAAATGGTATGTTCTCCAACACTTGGACCTGCATCAATAAGTGACATATTTAAACACAATAATTCCTCATTCCATGTTTCGAATCGGCTGGTAATGGGCTTGAAACCGAGTCTATGAAACCGAGTTATGCCATTTTAAATAAAGGCATTTTCTTTGTACGATCTTGGGCCTCCATAAATAAAATGTTTTGTTCTTCAACACTTGGGCATGCATCAATAAGCGACACATTTTTACACAATACTTCCCCGATCCAAGATTTAAATCGGCTAGTCGTAGGCCTAAAATCGAGTCTCTAAGACTGAGTTATTCCATTTTGAATAAAGGCCTTTTATTCATACGATCTTGGGCCTCCATACTCAAAATGGTCTGTTCTTCAACACTTAGGCCTGCATCAATAAGCGACACATTTTTTCACAATACTTTCCCATTCTAAGATTCAAATTGGCTAGTCATGGGCCTAAAATCATGTATCTAAGACCGAGTTATGCCATTTTGAATAAAGGCCTTTTCTTCATACGATCTTGGGCCTCCATAAACAAAATGGTCTATTCTTCAACACTTGGACCTGCATTAATAAGTGACACATTTAAACATAATAATTCCTCATTCCATGTTTTGAATCAGCTGGTAATGGGCCTGATACTGAATGTCTAAGACCTAGTTATGCCATTTTGAATAAAGGCCTTTTTTCATAAGATCTTAGGCCTCCATAAATAAAATAGTCTGTTCTTTAACATTGCGTGAGGATATGACAATCATTTAGTTTGGGGAATTTTTATATGTGAGAAATCACATATCCGTTTTATACTAAAAATGACCTTTAAAAGATAAAATTATGCAAATTATGCTTGTATATTGTGTATTTTGTCTTTTGTGATGTGTAGGTATGGCTATTACAAGAATCACAAGAAAAGAGCCAAAAACTAGACAAAAACAAACACAAGACGGAATGAGTACATAAGAGCTTGGAGTTTATTAGGAAAAAGTCAACAAAAGTCTACCGAAGTCAACCTTGGTCAACTCATTTAAGACAAAACTTTGAAATTACTAAATAATCCTTGAATGTTAAATCTATTTCACCAAGAGTCCCAAAAACAAATTACACTGTTAGTCCTTTATTACTAAGTGACTAACGGCCATTAAGTCTAAAAGCCCAAAACCCCTTTCATTTAACCAAGCCCAAAAACAATACCAATGGCCCAATTCCTTTTCTTATAAAAACATAAGCCCAAGTCAGCACGTCTATTTACTCGGTCAAACGAATCAAAGAAAAGAAAAGGGCATTCCATGTTTCGAATTGGCTGGTAATGTGCTTGAAACCGAGTCTTTAAGACCGAGTTATGCCATTTTGAATAAAGGCATTTTCTTCATACGATCTTGGGCCTCTATAAACAAAATGTTTTGTTCTTTAACACTTGGGCCTGCATCAATAAGCGACACATTTTTACACAATACTTCCCCGATCCAAGATTTGAATCGGCTAGTCATGGGCCTAAAATCGAGTCTTTGAGACCGAGTTATGCCATTTTGAATAAAGGCCTTTTCTTCATACGATCTTGGGCCTCCATAATCAAAATGGTCTGTTCTTTAACACTTGGGCCTGCATCAATAAGCGACACATTTGTTCATAATACTTTCCCATTCCAAGATTCGAATCGGCTAGTCATGGGCCTAAAATCGAGTATCTGAGACCGAGTTATGCCATTTTAAATAAAGTCCTTTTCTTCATACGATCTTGGGCCTCCATAAACAAAATGGTCTGTTCTTCAACACTTGGACCTGCATTAATAAGTGACACATTTAAACATAATAATTCCTCGTTCCATGTTTCGAATCAGCTCATAATGGGCCTGAAACCAAGTGTCTGAGACCTAGTTTTGTCATTTTGAATAAAGGCCTTTTTTCATACGATCTTAGGCGTCTATAAACAAAATAGTATGTTCTTTAACATTGCGTGAGGACACGACAATCATTTAGTTTGGGGAATTTTGATATGTGAGAAATCACATATCCATTTTATACTAAAAATGACCTTTAAAAGATGAAATTATGCAAATTATGCTTGTATATTGTGTTTTTTGTTTTTTGTGATGTGTAGGTACGGATATTACAAGAATCACAAGGAAAGAGCCAAAAACTGGACAAAAACAAACACAAGACGGAATGAGTACACAAGAGCCATGAGTTTATTAGGAAAAAGTCATCAAAAGTCAACCAAAGTAAACCTTGGTTAACTCATGTGAAGACAAAACTTTGAAATTATAAAAAAATCCTTGAATGTTAAATCCTTTTCACCATGAGTCCTAAAAACAAATTACACTATTAGTCCTTTATTAACTAAGTAAATAACGGCATTAAGCCTAAAAGGCTAAAACACTTTCATTTAACCAAGCCCTATAAGAACAATACATGTGGGCCAATTCCTTTTAATATAAAACTTAAGCCCAAGTCACATGTCTATTTACTCGGTCAAACAGGTCAAGAAAAGAAAAAAGGTTGCCAAATTTAGTTTTTACTATTCATCCCCGTTTCCCAATTTACCTGCGTCAAATTAAACAGGTAAACACCATTCCCTTCACTCGTTCCTCTTAAAGATTCTAGTGCTAAGCTCCAACTCAGCAAAGAAAGACATCATTCCTTGATTATGATTGGCCAGTCTGACAAATCCCTGACACATGGAATGACATGCGTACAACAAAGAAAAACAACTTATGAGGGATTTTACACTATAATCGGTTCAAAAGAAGCATAAGGCTCCAAGATGGTAGGATTGCCAAGCTGGCAATCCGTGTGATCCCTTTTCATCTAACGGCTTAAAATCAAGATGCAATGATTGGTTAGAGATGGATGGCCAAGATTAGAAGCAAAGGGAGCATCTAAGGGGCTAGAACCTTCCCCTCTTGCCTATAAAAGGAAGCCTAATCTCTCACTCACAAGATCTTATCGAGTGTAGTTATTTAGGGTAGCTTTTAGCTTATGTAATTTTAGCTTATTATAACGTTTTTAGGTTTGTTTCCAATTAATGTAACTCTATTTTCAAGCTTGTACTCAGTTTTTATAATCAATAAAATTTAGTTTTCTTATTATTCAAATTGCAATTTATGTTTTTACTTTTATGCATAATGGTTTGAATAAACTCTTTGATACTGTTTCATAAACTCAAATTATTCGTAAGCTGTTTAAGCTCATAATAACTTGAATACTCCTTAGAATTGGATGGCTGCTTTGAGTATTCAAGTTGGTAATAGATCCTGATGGTCAGGAGTTAGGATTAGATTAGATTAGGAAAGTGATTAAGCTTAAAGCTATAAGCTTAAGCTACTCTTATACGCTCTAATTTGAGCATTCACCTCTGTTTAGCTAAGGTGGAGGTACTCATCTCTTTTCCTTTTTCTTTTTACTTAGCTATCATTAGAAATTCTAGTTAATCAGTTTAATTTCTGCTTAATCTGCTTAATATTAGCTTATTATTGTTTAGTGTAGCTTATATCTGCTTAGTATAGCTGTTTGTTGCTTATTTAGTTCACTTGTTAGTTTAAAACTTAGTTTTCATATCTTAGATACAAATCAGTTGCAAAAACCAAAAATATTAGCATAACTATTTAGCTTATTGTTTCTGCTTATTTGATTATGAAAAATTGTTCATTAGGTCTGATTTTAGCTATATATCATCTGGTATTTGGAATTTGAGCCTTTATTCTAAGTCTTATAAGCTGAAAATGGGATTAAGTATTTTAAAGGGGTGTTTGGGTCAAGACAACACTAACTCAAGTTAGTGCTGTCAAGAGCCATTTAGCTCTTTTAATTGAAATTAAATCTCATTTTGAGGATTATAAGATTAGGTTTAAAGGTCTTTATTAGGTTAAATTAGCTTATAGCAGACTTGTGTGTTGTTTGCCTTGAATTTGAGTTCATTAGTTTAGATTTATAGCAATTTGAGCTTAGATTGTTTCTAGTTGCTATTATCAGTATTTTACTCTTAAAATAGGTATTAAAAAGTGTGGAAACCAAGTCTTAGGTCTGCACTATTTGGTTTTGTGATTTGTGGTCAAGTGCATCAGTTATGGAAAACAGCTTTTAGCCATTTTTAACTTTAAAATTAAGCTTGTTAAAGTTAAAATTAGCTTTTGATACTTAGTGCACAAGTAGTTCATAGGATAAATTAGATAAATTTGCTTATTTATCATCTATTTTTAGGTCTGCAAACTAGCACTTTGTCTTTTAATAACAATTTAAAAAACCAAAAAATAAAATAAAAAGAAATAAAGTAAACAGCTCTTTCATCCTTCTTTTTCTAGGCTTATTTGAATCTTAAAATAATTTTTAAGAGCTGTTTTATATAGTTTATAAATCAAGCTTTCTAGTGGTATAAGCCACTAAGTCATAAGGTTCAATTTATTTGCTGAAAAATAAGCTCAAAGTTGTTTAGTTGTCTATTTTGAAAACTGTTTACTCAAAAGTGCTTAATGCTGTCTTATAGCTTATGGCTTGTTTTTGTTGCTTAAATTTGGTTCAGTCTTGCTTATTAGGTTAGTGGTAGGGTGTAAGTAGCTAATTTAGTGCTTGTTTTAGCTTATTTTAGTTTTCTTGTTAATCTAGTTTATTGAAAAAGCCAATAGTATCTTAAGTCTCATTTGTCACTCTTTTAAGCACTTTTCCAGCTTATTTAATTAGTTTCACAAAAAGTTTCTTTAACAAAAAGTAATCATAATAAGCTGCTTAACAAGTTTATTTCAAAAAGTTTTGAAAAAAAGGGAATTAGGGAAGTCATGGGTGAGCAAGGCTCGAACCCATGACCTCAACCTAACTCAACCCTTTTAACACTCACATCACACACTACACTACCACTGCGCCCTTGGGACTTTTACGTCTAAGGGTGCAAACACAATTCTTTTATCACCTTTTTGTCCCACTTTTTACATAAGCACTTCGAGTGCTATTAGGGCTTTTTCTGGCTTATTAGTTTAAGCATTTTTTATGCTAGTAATTTTCCTGTGTTCTTCAATTGTTAAGAAACTTTTAGTATTTTTCTTAGATTTTTAAATCATAGTTTAGTATTTTTCGTGCATTTATTTAGTTTAAAAACTTTAAAAA
>BQNB010169562.1:1562-13767 GCA_026074375.1 Tanacetum coccineum | reverse complement strand
GATAAGGTACTTCTCTTTAATTCACGATTAAGACTATTCCCTGGGAAACTTAAGTCAAGATGGTATGGCCCATTTTCGGTAAGTAAAGAAATGAAAAATGGAGCAATTGAGCTATACGACGAGGAAGGAAGAGAATTTATTATGAATAAGCAACGGGTGAAGCCATATAAAAATAACTTATTGGACACTAACAAGGATGACAATGTAACTCTAGAAGACGAAGGAAAAGTCACGTAAGGATGTGTGACTTCGAGTCTAGCTACAAGACTCATTAATAAAGAAAAGTGCTTATTGGGAGGCAACCCAATTTACTTTTCTCGCAAATTAGGAGTGTCAAGTGTGTTTTAACTCTTTACTATTTGTTTTATTATGTTTGAATTATCTTGTAATCATGCTTTGTATTGTCTTTAATCCCGTCTTAATTTCAATCAAAGGTATTTTGCAAACAATATGTGTAGGGGACTTTATCCGGCTTTTGAGCCAAATTCAAACATGTTAAATGAATTGTTTAGATTAATTCCAGTCAGTGTCGAGTCATATGATTGAATTCTTAAATCTCAAGTATTGTATAACACCCCGTGTTTTAAGGTCATGTTACAACTCCAAGTTTTTATTTAATTATTTTACTTTTTGGGCTTTTACGCGTTTGCCTTTAATATCAAATTTTTAGCAAGTCTACTACATATAAACCTCCATACCTGTTTCTATACTCATACGTACTTATGCATTTCAACACATAATCAAGACATTCTAATAACGTGATTAGTTCTACATTAAATTAAAGAAATATTTATAAATTTCTCTACACCTTAACTAACCAAAAATGAATGCATTCTATTCTTTTTCCTTTCACCACAACTTTGGATTAAATTCAAATAAGTAAACAAAAGAAAGTCTTATATTTCCTTCTTGATTTTCAAATGGTACAAACAATCAAATTCCTTAAACAATAAATATGGTACAAGAAACTAACTTACCTTCCTAAAGGCTAGACAAAATTTCATGTAATGACTTACCAATTTCACAAAATCAGTTGAGGTTAAACTTGGATAAAGATACACATAATCCCATCTCACTATAACCATAATAACCATTAGATAAAGCCCATGATCCCTTTTATAAAACTCCTTAAAACCCATGTATTTTCTTGTTTTCTGCTTCATACGTAAACCACAACAGTAAATTCCTTTTCATTACTATACCTTGACTATGTTAAGCACCAAAAATCCCTTACCTTATTTGGATTAACATAAGAACGTGACCTCAAGGGATGAACACTATGCCTGCCCTCCTATTTGTGCATAAATAACCCTTGTATACTTCTTTGAAAACATAAAGAACACAACACAACCAAAGTTATAATTATACTCTCTTCACCTTGGTTCTCCTTGTCCTTCTATCCATTGTTTCGGCTCACATACAATACACACTTCATACCGTTTCATTCATAATAAACCTTAAATTCCAAGAAACCCTAACTAGGTTTCTTTGGTGTCGTCTTTCTTGGGAGTTCGAACAATAGACCACAGTCCACGCAAACAGTAAACAACGAACAATGGTTTGTGATCATAAGGAGTGAAAGGCATCTCAGGAGATATTGTGGTTTGTGGGGTTTTGGTCTTTGTATATATCGAAAAATTGTAAAAAGTCTACGTGTTTCATCAACATTCATTGGGTTCAAGGTCCCTCTATGCGTTCATCTCTACATTTTTGTGAGCAAATCACTCATTGTTATTTATCTATTATGTGCAATTCTTATGTCCATTGGGGTGTGCTTGAAATCTGTTAAAAAAAATGAATTTAGTTTTGTTTTGTTTTTACCCTTAACAAATGAAACAGTGGATAATATAAAACTAGATAAATGATTAACAAATTGGACCATTCTTATTCAAGGATACTAGGCTTCAAAAATCAGGAATTATAGCTTGGGCTTACTAGTTGGAGTAAAAAGAAAACATGTATGCTAAGCTATAAAATGCCACGGGTAGTTTTGAGTATATAATTCGAACCCTAGAAGTTGAGCATAAAAATTAAACTTAGATTATTTCATAAATAGGACATGTAGTATTCGTTTTGCCCCTGGAATCACTGGTTTCTGTCAAGTAACGACGAAGTTAGAAGGTCTCAAAGTTAGGCGTAAAAACTGTCATTTTCCACTGTTTTAAAAACAACCAATGAGGCATTTTTCTCAAATTATTGTGACATTTTTACCAAATGATATAACAAACCAGATATTGTTATATGAAGTCTAAAGTACCATCTTTAATTAGGAAGAAAAACTAAACATTTTCGTTTAGAAACAAGCTCACAATTCATAATTGAAATCGGCTGGTTATCACAGGTGTTGACAATTTGTCAAACACCTGGTGTGCAAGTGGTCATGACTGCTTGCGAGTACACCAACCTTTTGCCCTATTTTGACCCTGATAATGACCCCAACTCGCTAAACTTATAAAAAGATGTATTCAAGGTGACATGTCCGAGATTACAACGCTAATTTTAGATTGTCCTAATATGGGCTAACGAAGTCGTAAACTGAGATCAAACTTAGGCGGCTAAAGTGTGTTAAAACTCTTAACCAAGAAAATTGTTTTCTATTTTGGAAGCCATCCGCGACACACACCCCTTTAGCCATAGTTTTGACCATTTAAACGACCTCTTAGGACAATTTAATTGACGAAAGTTATAGATGACCTGACCGAGATGCTAAATGTATTTTTAGATTTTATTACCGTTAACTAACGAATCCATAAATATATTGTAAAACTCTAAGTCGTCGAATTATAAAACTTAATTATAATTGCACTCATTCAATTAGATTAACACTACTATTTCGTCTAATTATTTGACACACTTAGAGACCAAACCAAGGGCTGAACCGAACTAACATTTTAAAGTATATGTGACCTAGTTTCCAAAAAGTCTGATATCGTAAATTATGTGTTTATATTTCGAACGCATTGACCCGATGAGTTGACCACTTTAGCATGAGAATTCATTTTTTAAACATCATCATTTTAAATGGAGCTCAAGCACAAACTAGGAACGGGATTGAAAATACTTGATTTTATATTTTCTGTTTAGTAAATATGTATTTTGGGCAAGTAGCACTTGCTAGTTTACCGGTTGGCCGGAAACAACGAATGTATACCATTTCGAACTCATAGATGCTTCGGGTTGAACATCTACATTAGGCACCATCATTTATATGTATTTGAATTACATACATTGTTTAGCTTCAGTGTCATGAGCTTAGTGCATAACATAATACATTTATGTGATATTGTATTTGTTGCTTTATTACAGGGAAATCTTGCTATCCGCTTCATTTAAATTTATAAACCTATAAATTCACCAACATTATTGTTGATAGTTTAAACATGTTTTCTCAGGTCAATAAGGTGCAAGTTATGGGTACATTGGATGGTCGTCTTTTGAAGTCATATCACTATAAATATTTACGGGCATTACATTTTGGGATATTGTTATGTTGTAAAATCTTTACTTTTTTTCAAGTTGAACAAGTTAAGCCTATGGGCTTTTGTAACAAACCATTTATGAAATCTAATGTATCAGTTTTTAAACGACTCTTTTAGAGGTCGTTCTCATATCTTGTGCTATTGATCTATGAAGTAATGCCCCCGAAACATCATATTCCGCTGCGACCCATTTTAGGGGTGTTACAGATTGCTATCAGAGCCAAGGTTATAGAGAACCAGGTCAAACGAGTAGTGTTGCATCTAGTTTGCATCTAGTATACATGAATTTATAAACCTATAAATTCACCAACATTATTGTTGACAGTTTAAACATGTTTTCTCAGGTCAATAAGGTGCAAGTCATGGGTACATTGGATGGTCATCTTTTGAAGTCATGTCACTATAAAGATTTATGTGCATTACATTTTGGGATGTTGTTATGTTGTGAAATCTTTACTTTTTTTAAGTTGAACAAGATTAAGCCTATGGGATTTTGTAACAAACTATTTATGAAATCCAATGTATTAGTTTTTAAACGACCCCTACAAAGAGGTTACCCAACAAGGGCAGGCACCACCATTGTCACCTACTTATGTACCTGACCCCATGAAGTTGGACGAGCATGTACTGGTATACGTTGTAGAGCCAGAGCACCCAAAGTACCATGTACCATCAGATGATGACATTCTGGTCAAGGATTAGCCTTATGCTGATGACGCTTGACTGACTGCTGAGTTACCTGGATACATTGCTGACTCGGATTTGATGGAGGAGGATACCGATGAGGATTTTATTGATTATCCAGATGAGCCTGAGGATGACAAGGAGGATGACGATGACGATCTAGAGGAGGATCCCAGTGAGGAGCATGAGCCCGAGGATGAGGATACTAAGGAGGAGGAGCCCTCTAAGAGTTTTCATAAGACTAAACCGTTCAAAGAGGATAAGACTGCTATCACCACCACCTAGACACCATAGAGTGAGGATATCTGTCAGACTTCAAACACCCATGGCCAGTTCTACCCAGGCACTTATTGATGCATTTGCTGTTGGATCACCCCTATTTCCAGTATAACCTACCAGCCCTGCCTATGATCAAGCACCACTAGGTCATAGGGAAGCCATGATCCATATAAGAGATGATATCCCTGAGGAGGACATGCCACCTCGGAGGAGATTTGTACTTACTGCTCCCCCACCTAGGTATGAGGTAGCAGAGAGTTCTGCTACTGCTGCTAGATCACCTATAGGTCAGTATGATTTTGTTGATACTATTGAGGCAGGACAGGGTTTGATTTATAGTCCTGGTCATGATGCCCAGACTATTGCTAGAGATGCTGACAAAGCAGAGGATGTTGGTTATGTTTGAGCTTTATAGGCTTCGATCATAGGATGATGACTTCCATTAAGGAAGTCAACTTGAGGGTCAGTTACTAGGCATAGGTTCACAGGCGAGAGAGTGAGGATTTCTATACACAGCTTCTTGATGCTTGGACTGATCGCAGAGACATTAGACTCGAGATTGATATAGTGAGAGGCCAGAGGACTGCTTACGAGATAGAGTTGCATGAGGTACGCCTGGCTTACCTTAGTTCTGAGGTTCAGAACAGGGCATTATTGGCGTGACTTGAGACACTGGAGACTAACATGAGTCATATGGAGTGGCAGCTCCAGAGTGCTAAGGATTTTGCAGTCAGACAGATGATGCGTACCCAGGTGCTAGAGGCTAGAGCTCGGATTGATACGGTGGAGGACGACGATAGTAGCTGTTAGTTGTACTTTTCATTTCTAGCTATCTTGTATAGTCTATTAAGTTGTATGGAAAACTCCCAGCTAATAGACTCTAGGACCGTATTTTCATTTTCTATACTAGATCATTAGTGGTAATTTTGTATCCAAATAAATCATGTATGATTCGACATTATGTTATGAAATGTTGATGTATTATGTTATGGTTGATATCATTTTATTCATTCTCCATTATGTTGTGGTAAATTATTATCATTATATCCATTTGTATCGACATTATGATTATATCCCACGTACATGTATTTGTGAATTTAATAGAATCATGCTCTGTAACAAGACAGGGAGCACAAACGACGTTCATGACTCCAGGAATTATTCAAGCTATGATCGGTCAGGCAATCTAAAGAAACTCTACCCATACTCAGGATGATGCAAGCCATAATTCGGGTGGAGGACTTAGAAGGCCTGTGCAACCTGCACGTGTCTATTCCTACACCGGTTTCATGAAATGCAACCTTTGAACTTCAAGGGAACTGAAGGCGTTGTTGGCCTGTCTCAATGGCTCGAAAAGATGGAATCAGTATTTCACATTAGCGGTTGTGCCATTGACATTTTGTGGGTCCTGATCCTTGTTATATATTTATATATGTTTATGTTTATTTATATATAAAAAGGTGTGAGTTCGCGCGTAGTCAGCTGCCTATGTTATGACTTGGGGAACTCTCAAGAAGAAGTTGACGGACAAATATTGTCCAAAAGGTGAAATCAAGAAACTTGAAATTGAACTGTGGAATCTCAAGGTCAGGGGAAACGATGTTGCAGCCTATACTCAGCGTTTCCAAGAACTAGCGTTGATGTGTACCAAATTTCTTGTTGATGAGACCAAAATGGTTAACAAGTACATTAATGGACTTCCTAATAACATTCATAGGAATGTCATGTCTGCAAGACCCAAAACTCTTGATGATACTATCGAGTTGGGCAACGACTTGATGGATCAGAAACTACGCACTTATGCAAAAAGGCAGAATAACAACAAGAGGAAGGCTGAGGATTCATTAAGAAACAATCAACAATCCCACAAGATGCAAAATATAGCTAGGGCATACACTACTGGCCCTGGCGAAAAGAAGGCTTGTACTAGAAATCTACCTCTGTGCACCAAGTGTAATTACCACTACACCGGGAAATGTGCAACCAAGTATGGAAACTGCAAGAGGTATGGTCATGCTACCAATGATTGTCAGGTCAATACCAACAACAATAATAACAACAACAATAACAAGAATCAAAAGGCAGGAGCATGCTATGAATGTGGTAACACTAGGCACATAAAGAAGAATTGCACAAAACTGAAGAACTGTGGGAATGGAAATAGAAATGGCGTAGCTTAAGGAAGAGCTTATGCTTTGGGGGGAAGAGATGCCAGCCCGGACTCTAACGTCATCACGGGTACGTTTCTCCTCAATAACCGTTATGCTATAATTTTTTTTAATACTGGTGCGGATAGGAGCTTTGTATCTACTACCTTTAGTGCCTTGATTGGCATTACCCCCACTACATTAGAAAATTATTTTGATATAGAATTAGCCGATGGGAAAATCATAGGAGTTACCACTATAATTTGAGGTTGCACTTTAAACTTCATGAACCATCCTTTCAACATCGACTTGATGCCGGTCCCACTCGGTAGTTTTGATGTCATTATTAGGATGGACTGGTTAATAAAGTAATATGGAGTGATCATCTTTTCGTAAGAGAGATGTTAATTTTTCAACGCAATAGAAACAACCAAAGGGAAGAATCCTGACTAAATATCATTTCATGCACTAAAGCATGAGAGTATTTGTCAAAGGGATGTGATGTCTTTTTGGCACACATTACCACTGTCTTTTTGGCACATATTACCACAAAGGTAGCCAAAGACAAGTCGGAGGGGAAGCAACTTGAGGACATGTCGATTGTCAAAGACTTTCCTGAAGTCTTTCACTGAAGAATGTAGGGTATTCTACCTGCTCGAAAATAGACATTTCCAAAATTGATTTGGTACCTGGTGTGAAAACGTGTAGCACGGGCGCTTATCGGTTGGCACCATCTGAAATGAAAGAACTGGCAGAACAACTTCAAGAATTATCCGACAAAGGCTTTATAAGACCCAGCTCTTCACCCTGGGGAACCCCGGTCTTGTTCGTCAAGAAGAAAGACGGATCGTTTCGCATGTGCATCGATTATTGTGAAGTGAACAAGTTAACGGTGAAGAACTGTTATCCACTTCCTAGAATTGATGTCTTGTTTGACCAACTTTAAGGGTCGAGTGTCTACTTGAAGATTAACCTACGATCCGGTTACCACCAGTTAAGGGTTCGCGAGGAAGATATTCTGAAGACCGCGTTTAGGACGCGCTATGGCCATTATGAATTTCAAGTGATGCCTTTTGGTTTGACAAATGCGCCCGCTGTATTTATGGACCTCATGAATCGGGTGTGCAAGTCGTACTTGGATAAATTTGTGATTGTCTTTATCGACGATATACTAATTTATTCAAAGAACAAGGAAGAGCACGAAGGGCATCTCAAACTAATCTTGGAATTACTTAAGAAAGAGGAGTTGTACGCAAAATTCTCTAAGTGTGAATTTTTTTGATTCCAAAGGTATAGTTTCTCGAACATGTGATAGATAGCAAAGGCATCCATGTAGATCCTGCAAAGATCGAGTTAATTAAAGATTGGGCATCTCCTAAGAATCCAACAGAGATCTGCCAATTTTTAGGACTCGCCGATTATTACAGAAGATTCATTGAAGTGTAACATTTCTCATTTTTAGGTCATTTCCCGACTTAATTATTACCATTATTTATTTTTAGAGTTTTACGCGTTCGCTTTTAATTATTATCGTATAGTTAAATCGCTTAAACTAAAAATCATCATTCAACATAAATGGACACCAAACAAGTTAAAGTTAACATCAAGCAAGTGTTATATGATTATTAAGAGTGTAATTTATAAATTTTCATATTTTATTTTTATTGGTTACGTAAAACGCTTACGTTTTTCTTTTTTTACAATAAAATACATTTAGGACATACGGAAGTACCTATACTATCTATACTCAAACAAATACCCACTATTATACCCAATACCCAAAAACTAACTTATTTTCTCATTAACTAAGTCATATGGCCGGATGTGTGCTTATATGCACATGGTAAATTAAATAAACTCACTAGTATAATGCTTTCCTAGTCACACCTTACACACAAGTACATACAAATCCCATGTATCTCGAAATTGGCACATCATGGTACCCTAAAACCCATCCTTAGCCATGTATGTGTCTTGGGAGGAGGAGAGCACTTCCAAACTCTTACAAGGTGTACCCTAAAACCACTACTACTTCATTGGTTGGTTTTAAGGTTGTTTTGGCTTTCCTAGTTTCTATTAAGGAAAGTTCTTATGATCATTAATAATATCATACTAACACTAGAAGTAAAGCAAGCTCAAAAAACTTTCCTTCTCCTACCAAAAGCCTACGGCTCATATTTAATTATTAGGGTATCCATACAATTTTCATTTCAAGCATTCAAGCATTCATTCTAAGTATATCTAAGGTTATTTAAGTGTATTAGAAGCTTGGGTTTGTGGTTTAACAAGAAGTATACAAGAAACATAGTTAGGGTTTTCCTAATTAGGGTTTGATCTTGTGGTTGATTCATTGGGTTTAAGCTTAAGTATAAGCTTGTGTTCATCATCCTACTACTCATCTATAAGGTCTATTTAAAGTTTAAACATTCCATTCATTCATTAAATTATGTACATGCTTGCTTATATATGTTAATCACCACCTAGCTTATTTTCATGAAATTATGAGATATTACAAGGACATTATAATTCGAATCTTATATGTACATTAGTGAAATAATACTTAAAATGAAGGTATACAATTTATATAAGTGTTAAATAATTTATGTGGTTAGTTTATGAATTATTTTGTGTTGAAAGTTTTAATTACAAAAGTTATGAACAAATAATTTTGAGGACACTTACTCATGGACAAGTAGTATGGACACATTATAAAGGACTTAAGAGATTCTAAGTTTAGTCAATTTATAAGTTAGAGGACTTGTAATAGTTATAATAAAAAAGTATATAAATCAAGTATATATAAGATAATTAGTACAAACTTAATTACCTACTGTTTGAATTCGTGTATAACATATTATTTTATATTTATTTAATTAGTATTATCACCAAGGAATCGTAAGAATATAATGAAACTTAAATATCAAGACAATAACGAGGAGATATGAAATTTTTTAAGTTTTATTATAATTAAATGTATATAAGTATTTTTATAAAAGTTATTTATATAAAAATATCTTCTGTTTCAGATCTTAATATTAAGGGAGATATTTTTATAAGATCGAACTTTTCATGATGAATCCAAACATGTAGAAAACACGAAAAACGGATTTAGAATGAAGGTGATACGTTATTTACAAGTTTAGTTAAAAAGTATTTTTATAAAATAAATTTATAAAAATTACCGTTCATGATAGTATACTGTTGGAAAATAATTTTCATAAATATAGCTTTTAATTACGAAGACGTGGACATAGGAAATCCACTAAAAACCGAAATTAAATGAACGAGATACGTTTAATCTACGTTTCAAATTTAAAGTTATAAAAAGTATTTTTATATTAAAACTTTCACTTAGTGTTATGTTCATAAAAGTACCAAACCATTATCATTTATATAAAAATTTGATTAGACTTTTCAATATACGTAATCCTTACATCATAAAAGAACAGAGCGAAACGGTTAATTATGACGTAGTTGTGACTTTTGGAAGGTTACGACGATTAATTATATAAAAGTAGTTTTATATAATTTTATAAAAACATTTAAAACTACTGTTCATCAGGGGCGTAAATATTATAAATATAATATTTTGATATATTTCTATATTTGGAGCCATGGATATAAATAACATGAAAAACGGAGTTTAAACGATAAAGATATAAGGTTTATACGTGTGCACTATTTTTACTTTTGTGCACTATTTCATAAAAATAATTAAACCAATTATATAATATCATTATATAATCAATAATAATATTAAAACATGTATCTAGTACAAGCAATCAAATTGTGCAGACTCGAACCACATCTTTATCTTACCGGATAAAATACAATCACCTTTTTTCAAATAAAGTTACGGTTTAAACATTGTTTTGACATTTAAAACTAAACAAAGACCATTAGGTGGTGGTGTAACTATATAACTTGTCATGTAGTACTATTAAGTACATTGTACTCATACGGCCTATATTTAATTAGGTTGCGTTCGGATTTCGCTTGTCGACTCACTCACTTGATTTATATTATCAACACTATTCACTAAGGTGAGTTCATAGCCCCACGTTTTACATTTATAATGATTTACAAGTTTTGGGGTGAGAAACATATGCATTGTTTTACGATTGGACGCAAGTGTACATTTTAACATGATTACGTGTTTGCCTAAGTAGCGATAACCCATCTGAGCCCATTATCATGAACTGTCAATTACTTGTTGTGAGCGCGAATGTTATAAATAGATCTATTTAGGATTGACATCCCCATCCGGGTGAGTAGCTCTCACTGGTGTCATGGAGTGAACCAACGGATGTATACCATGTCAGATTTAGGATGTTTAGGGTTGAACATCATCACGGGCTGTGGCAATATTTATATTGCATTCATACATGTCGAGCTTCAGTGTCATTAACTTAGGGAAACGTAAATACAATTTGTGATGGGTGTACAGGTTGCATAATCATGAGGAAATCTTGCGGTCCTACATTATATTTACATAAACCTATGAATTCACCAACTTTATGTTGACGTCAAGCTGTACTTGGATAAATTTGTGATTGTCTTTATTGACGATATACTAATTTACTCAAAGAACAAGGAAGAGCATGAAGGGCATCTTAAGCTAATCTTGGAATTACTTAAGAAAGAGGAGTTGTACGCAAAATTCTCTAAGTGTGAATTTTGGATTCTAAAGGTACAGTTTCTCAGACATGTGATAGATATCAAAGGCATCCATGCAGATCTTGCAAAGATCGAGTTAATTAAAGATTGGGCATCTCCTAAGAGTCCAACAAAGATCCACCAATTTTTAGGACTCACCGGATTTTACAAAAGATTCATTGAAGGCTTTTCCAAGATAGAAAAGTCCATGACCAAACTGACTCAAAAGAATGTAAAGTTTGACTAGGGAGAAAAGGAGAAAACTACATTCCATTTGATCAAGCAAAAGCTATGTAGCGCACCTATTCTGGCCTTGCCTAAAGGATCAGAAAACTTTATTGTTTATTGTGATGCTTCGCATAAAGAATTGGGTGTTGTGCTTATGCAAAACGAGAAGGTTATAGCCTATGCCTCTCGACAACTGAAGATTCACGAGAAAAACTACACCACTCATGACCTAGAACTTAGAGCTATAGTGTTTGCCCTTAAAATGTAGAGACACTACTCATACAGGATAAAGTGTATCGTGTTCACCGACCACAAGAGCTTACAACACATCATTGACCAAAAAGAGTTGAACATGAGACAACGACATTGGTTGGAGCTTCTTAGTGACTACGATTGTCAAATCCATTACCACCCAGGGAAGGCGAACGTGGTTGCTGATGCATTAAGCAGAAAAGAAAGGGTTAAACCTTTAAGGGTCCAAGCCTTAGTCATGACTATTGGTTTGAATCTTCCCAAACAAATCCTAGAAGCTCAAACCGAAGCATTAAAACCTAAAAACCTCACTGCTGAAGATGTTAGAGGTATGCTCCAACAAGACCTCACAAAAGAAAAGTTGGAACCCCGTGCAGATAGAACTCTATGTTTAAACAACATGAGTTGGTTACCGTGTTATGATGACTTAGTGAATCTAATCATGCATGAATCCCATAAGTTAAAATATTCTATTCATCC
>BQNB010169561.1:0-13767 GCA_026074375.1 Tanacetum coccineum | reverse complement strand
TTGAGTAGTAAACAGATGGTTGTTTGGTCAAAGCAACAGATATGCAACTATTTTTAAGAAACTGAAGCAAAGGATGGTATGAAACGTTTTTGGATTCCAGTAAGGCAATCCCGTTGTTAAAGTTAATGATACCATCTTCTACTTCAAAATGAACGTTTGAAGCATGTGTGAGTTGTTTTGGTTGTTGAGATTGTGAAGAAGATTCTGAAGCCATTTGTTTAAATGAAAGTATTTTGAGTAGTAAGGGTGTCAGTAGGGTCGGGTTGACCCGACCCAAACCCGAACCCGAACCCGAACCCGAACCCGAACCCGACAAGCCTTATCGGGTCGGGTTACATCGAGTTAGAAAACCTTATCGGGTTATTTTGACCCAAACCCGATAACCCGATAATGTTATCGGGTCGGGTTCGGGTTAGATATTTAATGTTGTCGGGTTATCGGGTCAACCCGATAAGACCCGAAAATTAATTTTTGTTTTTTAATTAACACTTTTAAAAGCCATTACGAGACACGAATATGCATGAGACATTTTGAATGGTTTATAAATGTTTGTTGCATGGATATTCTACGTAAATATGAAATTACAATGTGTGATATACTGTGTAATTCATATGTAGAAAGACTAATAGTACCAGACTACCAGTAGTCAAATTAACCATCGAACTCTAAATACAACAATGGCAGCCGTATATAGGGCAATTGGAAGTATCTCATGTTTTTATAGTAATAATTAAGACAGCCACATGTTGGCTAACGAGATAAATGGAAGTTAATAAACTACAAATAGAACAATTAATAACAATTTAAATTTAGTAAAAGTGACCCGATAACCCGAAACACCCGACCCGACATAACCCGAGCCGAATACCACCCAAACCTGATAACCCGATTCTTTATCGGGTCGGGTTGCGGGTGAGTTTTTAAAAATCAAAACCTGATTTAACCCGACCCGATAAGACCCGATAACCCGACTCGATAACACCACTAGTTGTGAGAGATGACGAAAATGATGTTTTTAGGGTTTTGATGATAAAAAAATGAAGTGTGTGAAAAAGGTGAAGTTTATACCACAAAAAAATTTATAAGTTTGAAAATAAAATCCTTTTGAATTCCGCATTAAATGCGTAGTTGTAAAACTGTCACAAAATGTGGGCTTCCGCCTTTTCTGAGAAAGTTGGTAGCCTCTTTTGAGTAAATCTGAATTAAAGATTAAAAATGTTTGTCTTTGAACTTTGTAGTCACATTTAAGTTATCTTAAAAACATATAATATTCAAGTCAAATGATCACATAAAGCCTTTTTCTTATCAGAGACCTGTTATATTGAGCATACCCAACTCAGCAACCAATCTAGTAAAGCTAGGCTCAGCTAGTGGTTTTGTAAAAATATCAGCAAGTTGTAAATCAGTGGGTACAAAATGAAGCTCAATATCGCCTTTTAAAATGTGGTCTCTGATGAAGTGATACCTGATGTCAATATTATTTGAAATGACAATGACACTTGTATTATCACCAAATATGGGCACCTTGTCATAGAGAACATCATAGTCAGCTAGCTGACTCTTGATTCAGAGGACTTGATCACAGCATCCAGCGGCAACGACGTACTCAACTGAAGCTGATGACATTGTCACAAAACTTTGCTTCTTTGCACTCCAACATACTAACTTTCCACCAAGTATTTGACAGCCCCCTAAGGTACTCTTTCTATCCAGTCAGAGTATGATTTTAAATCAAAGCCTGATCCTTTTGGATACCAGAGGTTGAGATTTGGAGTTCTTTTAAGATACCTGGAAATTCTTTTTACAACAACAAGGTGGGATTCCTTGGGGTTAGCTTGTACATAGCATAGAGACATGTGGAAAATTGGATATCAGGTCTGCTAGCTGTAGGATACATCAGTGACCCTATCATGCCTCTAAACAACGTCTCATTAACCGAGACCTCTGACTTATCAGGGCCCAAATTGTTTGGGGGAAGCATATGGCATTTCACTGAAGCACTATCAGCTAGATCATACTTCTTGAGTAAATACTTAACATATTTTTCTTGACAAATAGAGATTCTTTTGAAATCTTGTTTAATTTAAAAACGCAGAAAATAAATTAATTCTCCCATCATACTCATTTCATACTTTTTGGTCACCAGCTTGGCAAATTGTTTACTAAGTTTTTCACTAGTTAACCCAAAAATGATATCATCCACATATATCTGTACAATTATGACATCAATCTTTGTTTTATAAGTAAAAAGAGTGTTGTCAATGCTACCTTTGACAAACTTGTATTAAATATGGAATTTTGAAAGAGTTTCATACCATGCTTTGGGGTCTTGCTTTAGCCCATAGAGAGCTTTATCTAACTTACAAACATGATTGGGAAATTCACTGCTTTCAAACCCAGGAGGTTGTTGAACATACACCTCCTTTGATATTTTCCCATTCAAAAAAGCACTTTTCATATCCATCTGATACACCATAAAACCCATGTAGGCTGCATAAGCAAGAAGAATCTTGATGGCTTCTAGTCTTGCAACAGGTGCAAAATTTTCTTCATAATCAATCCCTTCCTGCTGATTGCTAATTGTAACCCTGAGCAACCAATCTTGCTTTGTTCTTTATAACAACCCCATTTTCATCCATCTTGTTTTTCTAGATCCATTGGTCCCAATTACGGTTTTACCATGAGGTCTAGGGACCAAAGTACAGACCTTGTTCCTTTCAAATTGATTCAGCTCTTCTTGCATTGCAATGATTCATCCTTCTTCTTCCAGAGCTTCAATCAGCTTCTTAGGTTCTATTTTAGAGAGAAAATTCACATACAGGCATTCATGAGCTGAAGCAGCTTCTGAGTCTCTAATCCTACTTTTGGTTGTAATACCAGCCAGAGGTTCACCTATGATGTTAACCAGTTCAATGTGCTTTTCTCTTGACCATCGGTCTTGAGGAACAAGAATATGAAGAATACTTTCAACTGAGGGTGAGATGGTTGTTGATGACGGTTGAACAACACCAATTGGTTCATTGATGACATTTTCTTATACTTCAGCAGGTTCAAGATTATTAGTTGATTCAGGATGATCAAGTTCATTGATAGCTGGGTAATCATCAGCACTAGTGAACTCAAGAGGTTCTTCAGGATTGACACAGTCGTGAAGAATATGTGAATCAATGGGAGTGATGTTGTTTTCAGGGATGGTTTCATAAGCAGGTATGTAGGGAAAGTACTCAATATTGACAGACCATTAAGTAACTTTATTCCTTGGTTCAAGGAATTCATCATCAGGGAAGGATTGATTTTCATTGAAGTTGATTGCATCTCTTTCTGTGCTGGATTGAGAAATTGCTTCATCATCTTCACTAAATGTAACATGATATGTTTCTTCCATTTCTTGTCTTCTGATGTTAAAACCCTGAATGCTTTGGCCATTGGGGAGTAGCCAAGGAAGAATTCATCATCCGCCTTTTCATCAAACTTTCCCAAGAGGTCTCTCTGATTGTGAATATGTACAGGATATCCAAACACATAGAAGTAGATGATATCATCAGGAGATCTTCCTTTGAATACATCATAGGCTGTCTTCCCATGTCTTTTTAATATGATGGATCTGTTTTGAGTGTAGCAAGCAGTGTTGACAGCCTCTTCCCAAAACTGTTTAGGGAGCTTTGCGCTATTCAGCATAGTTCTGGCTGCTTCAATTAGGGTTCTGTTTCTTTTTTTAGCTACACCATTTTGTTTAAGAGTATAAGGAGATAAGAAATTCTGAGATATACCCTTTTCATCATAGAATTCTTCCAGCTTGTGATTTCTGAATTCAGTTCTATTATCACTTCTCAGCTCCTTTACCCTTACTTCATAAAGGTTTTCCATCTTTTTAATAAAAAACATGATACAATCAGCTGCATCACTCTTTTTCTTGAGGCAAAATACCCAGGTGTAACTTAAGTACTCATCTACAATGACCAAGGTATATTTGTTGTGGCTGATGGTTTATGGTTTGACATGTCTAAAAAAGTCTATATGAAGGAGATGTAAGCACTTGTTGATGGAAAAAGACCTCTTGGTTTTAAATGTTGCTCTTGGTGAGTTCGACAATAAACAACTCCACACACTCTTTTCCAACAATGGCATTCAATTCCATTTTTCATGCCCTAAAACATCCCAACAAAATGGCAAAGCCAAACGAATGATACGCATCATCAATAATGTCATTCGTACCCTCTTTTTTCAAGCACACCTACCCCCGTCATTTTCGATCGAGGCCCTTCATATGGCAACCTACCTTCTCAACCTTCTCCCAACAAAATACCCTTCACCATACTCTTTCAAAAAGAACCCAACTACTCCCGTTTACGCATCTTTGGATGCCTTTGTTACCCTTACCTAAATTCACCTCACAAACTAGCACCACGTGCCATACCTTGTATCTTTCTAGGCTTTCCCGCCTACCACCGTGGTTACCGTTGCCTTGACCTTGAAACCAACAAAATAATTCTCTCTAGACATGTCACCTTTGATGAGACACAATTTCCATATAAGTCTATGACACCATCTTCTCCACCCTCTTATCAATTTCTTGAACATACACCATACACCCCCTTCATCACGCAATCCTAGAAACCCAAAATAACACCTAACAAAATAATAACCAACAAAATACTACCCAACAAAGTAATACCCATGTCTCACATGCCACTACTGAGCCCACTTCACCCTTACCTCGCAGGCCCAACAACCACCTACATCCCCACCTAGCATTCCATCTCCAATTGAACCCCAACCTGCTCGAACTCACTCCATGGTCACGAGGTCTCAATCTGGTATTGTCAAACCCATAAAAAGTCTTTCTCTTCACACTTCATCTCTCTCTCCTATTCCCAAATCTTCGTTTATTGCTCTAAAAGACCCTAATTGGTGTAATGCTATGTATGATGAGTATAATGCATTAGTTAAAAATGGTACTTGGATTCTTGTTCTAAGGCCGTCTAATGTTAACTTGGTTCGATCTATGTGGTTATTTAAGCATAAATTTCAAGCTGACGGTACTTTGAATCATTATAAGGCTCATCTTGTTGCTAACGGTAGTAATCAGCAACACGATGTTGACTTTAATGAGACATTTAGTCCGGTTGTTAAGTCGGCCACCATTCGCACCATTTTTAGCCTTGCTGTGTCTCGACAGTGGCCAATTCACCAACTTGATTTAAAAATGCATTTCTTAACGGTGATTTATCTGAGATAGTGTGTATGCATCGGCTACCTGGATTTGTTGACTCTCGTTATCCTAATCATGTATGCCTTTTGCAGAGGTCTTTGTATGGTTTGAAACAGGCACCTCGTGCTTAGTTTTGGCAGTTTGCAGGCTATGCCACTCGGGCTGGTTTTTCTCCTAGTCGGTGTGATTCTTCATTATTTATATATACACAGGATTCTCAGGTTGCTTATTTACTTATATATGTGGACGATATTATCCTCACAGCTTCTTCTCCAGTTTTACTTTAGCAGATTGTAGACTCATTGCATAAAGAGTTTGATATGACCGATCTCGGGGCACATAATTATTTTCTTGGCATCTTTGCTGTTTGTTATCCTACGGGGTTATTTCTCTCTCAAAAGAATTATGCTCTTCAGCTTCTTGAGCGTGCTCACATGGTTAATTGTAACCCGTCTCAGACACCAGTCGACACTGACTCCAAATTAGGTCTGGACGGCGTTCCTGTTCAGGATCCTACTTTATACCGCAATCTTGCAGGGGGGGCTCCAGTATCTTACCTTTACTAGCCCAGATTTGTCCTATGCAGTTCAACAGATTTGTCTCTATATAAATGATCCAAGGGAGTCGCACTTTGCTGCTCTCAAAGGTATCATGCGCTATGTTCAGGGCCCCTTGGAGCTTGGTCTTCACTTATATGCTTCCGATACTACATCTTTATTTAGGCACTGATGCTGATTGGGTAGGTTTTCCTTCTACTCGCAGGTCTACTTTTGGTTATTGTGTATTTCTGGGTGATAACCTTTTGTCGTGGTCTGCTAAACGTCAACACACCATCTCCCGCTTTAGTGCTGAAGCAGAATACCGAGGTGTTGCTAATATTGTTGCAAAAACTGCATGGATTCGCAATCTTCTTCGTGAGTTACACTCTCCTCTTTTGACAGCTACTCTGGTTTACTGTGATAACGTTAGTGCAGTTTATATGTCAGCCAACCCGGTTCAACACCACCGCACCAAACATATTGAGATTGATATACACTTTGTTCGTGATATGGTTAAGGCTTGTCATGTTCGGGTCCTTCATGTTCCATCTTGTTTTTAGTATGCTGATATCTTCACCAAAGGTCTTCCCTTAGCTTTGTTTGAAGATTTTTGATCCAGCTTGAGCATTCGTCCTCCTCCCGCTCAAACTACGGGGGTGTATTAGCATGCACATATTTTAGTATGAACATAATAGGCGTGTCTTATTCTTGGTATGATTATATATGACCATAATAGGCGTGTCCTATTCTTGGTATGGTTGTATTATCCTTGTCATACTTTGCTGTAAATTAGTTGTAGGCTTTATCTTGGGCTCAAGTCTATCTCTTGTAACCTATATATACTATATGTTTTGTGGAGATAATCAAGGAATCAAATTAACCTTCAATATTTGTATCTTAGGACCAAAGTAATTAATGTTGCATTCACTTCTCCCTATAGTTTACCAGTCCTGAAGAACTCTTTTATGGCATTGCAAAAGTCATCTTTAATTGTATCCTAGGCTTTTTTGAAGAACTTTGATGTGAATCCATCAGGACCTTGAGCTTTATTGTCATCTATATCAAACAAGGCCCTTTTGATCTCATCTTTAGTAATTCCATATTTGCAACTTCAGATATTGTTCCAAGGAAACTTTCAAAGTGTTTAACAAACCCACTCCCCACTTGATCTTTCTCATGAATTGATCATGACAGTGTGTATTTTACTTCTGTTCAGCTTTCCTTTTAGAACTTTGTGAAAATACGAAGAATTTCTATCCCCCTCTTTAAGCCAATCCAATTTAGCCTTCTGACATAACAATTTTTCTTCATCTTGTGCAGCAGTGGTGTAATCATCAAGTAACTTCACCTCTTCTTCTCTTAGCTTTTTATTCAGGGGGTCTTTACCAATCTTTGCTTGTGTATCAAATAACTTTCCTTTTAGCTCTTCCACTCTATTAAAAAGTTTCCCATTCTTCTAATTTAATTTGTTAAGCTGTGACTTGAGACTCTTTAGCTTGTGCACTAGTTGAAACATGGCATGCCCATTGATATCCTTCTTCCATCCATCTTTGACAATGTCACCAAATTCCTCCTTCTCAGTAACATACTTGGCAAGCCTAAATGCTTTGTGAGACTTCTTTACTACACCACGCCAGTTAAGAATAGCAGGGCTGTGATTTGAAATACCATAAGGAAGAAAATTAGCATAAGCACTATTATGGCTGCTAAGAAACTTAGGATTTTTCAAACTCTTAGTCCATGTGAACTGTAGACCAGAACTACATAAATCCTCCATTTCAATCTCATTTATGCAGTCCTGAAAATCTCTCATGTACCACTTAAAATTCTCGTTTGGAATTTAAGGCAAATTATCGTCAAAATTACAATATTCGTAGTGTTACTACTAAATAACAGTAGAAATAGAAACAAGCTCACTTAAGCCCGAGCTTGACAAAGCTCGAGCTCGCCGCATTTACGATCATAAGTCTCGAGCTCGAGCTCGTTTCGAGCCTCATACGTTTAGATCGAATTTAACTCATAACATATTTTACAAGCTAGGGAGGATTTGTTTTTATGATAGGTAAATAAAACTCGACTTAAGCTTGGTTTGTTAAGTACATTAGGCTCGAGAACTTTTATATATAAATATACATATGTAACAGTTATACGTGATACACTTTAGTTCCGATGAGATATTGAGAAATTTGAGTAATCAAGAAAACATAATTTGAAGTCTCGGTTCATGTTTTTTATGATATTTCCACGTAAGAATGTTTCTTTAATTGATTAGAAACATTATTGTTATTCAAAAATTTGAAAATGTAACTTTTGATTCATTTGCAAAATATCATATAAATGTCAAAATGATTCAGTCTACAAATTTAAGTGAATCTACACTAAAATGTCTACTGTGAATTCCCCGTTTATAATGAATTAACAAATAAGATATTTCTAGGTATAAAAACTATGAATCAACGAGACAGATATGTATTTCTCACGTTTATTTACATATAGAATTTCTCATTTGATCCGGGGCATATATAAAGTTGATGCTTGAACTCGTTTATTGAATATTCTCCAAACAAGGCTTGAGCTCGATCAGTTTCGAGCTCGTTTAAGCTAAGTTAGTTTCGAGCCTTTATAAGCTTCGCTCATTATGAGCCGAACTCGAGCCAAATGCAAAAGGTTCGAAACGAGCTCGAGACTTGTGATTTTAAACGAGTCGAGCTCGAGTTTTGACAACCTTGGGCTCAACTCAGCTTGTTTCTACCCTAATTATACTATGAATATTGTAATTTTGATTTTGAGGATGACGTTCGATTTCTAACGCGCTTAACTATTAAGTGGGTATCGGATAATAGAAATTTCACTTAGCCAAGTTTAAGGTACCACGTTGCACCTTTAAAAGTTGAGGGTACTAAAATTTTCACTTAGCAAAGTTTAAAGTACTAACATTTTTTTCAAATCAAAATGATCTAATAACATAAAGATTGTAATTTCAAGTCTCACTTGTGACAAAATTGTATTAAAAATGTATGTTACAAGAACTGGATTTAAAGTTTGCATGTAGCCAATATTTTGATACAAGAACTGGATTGAAAGTTCAAAATGGCTACTTAAAGGAACTATAAATGGTTTCCCCTTGAGTTATACGTATATATAATGTACAATACATAAGCTTTGAATCTATTTTAGCTTTGAATCTTGCTTTTAGGAGTTTACAGTGCTTAGAGAATGAGTACTAATAAATGGTTTCCCCTTGAGTTATACGTATATATAATGTACAATACATAAGCGAGCTAAACTCTTACAAAATAAGGGGCTAAGGCTAAACACTAATGCCCATAATATAATCTACTAATAGAAACAACGCTACTAGAAAAAAATCAGCTATAGTAATTCATATATACGTCGTCACTATTGGTCATTATACGTCCCTTACAAATCGATTTAGACTGATGAAACTTAAGACTACTCAGTGACAACTTTTTTCGTCACACGATTTTTCACTAAAATGGTGAATGTGTTCACTAGTCAAGTTAGTTAACACTCTGTTAACGCCAAGTGGTCACTAGCTTTGACACTTAGTGATCAATAAGGTGGTCACAGATGTAGAGAATTATGCTATTTCATTAACATGATGTTCCAGTAAACCTATCATTACTAATTCGTTAAAAAAGAAATACAAAACATCAAATATAACTGAGGTTTTAGTCCTCCATGTTTTCGATAAGAAAATATATAGTAAAGGCTTTCAATCTTAAGCAATAAACAAAACAAAGAAACCAAGTTTCTCTCAAAGCAAAAACAATACATGAAAGAACGTACCTTACAAGGAATTAATAATCCATGCCTTCGATATCTTCAAACTCCATTATCTTTATCTTTGAACTTTGGCTTGCTTCCACTTCCTTTGTCTTGATCTTCAACATCTTTGTCACCATCTTTCTTCATTTGTATTGTTTCGCATTCTTGAATCTCCAACACACTATTTCTAGTATTATGATTTTCTGATTCAAATTTCTTGTTTTTTGACTTGATGTCTATCTCAATCTGGCTTTCCTTCTGAAATCTTGATGGCGTCCCTCTCTATTTTCAGCATGTCGCCCTTGTCAACACTTGTTTCTTCTTTTAAGATGATGATCTCTATTTCATCTTCACTATAACCATTAATCGTTTTGTGTTCTCACATCGAACACAAGGTTTGCTTTTTCTTCTCTACGGTCTGGTTTTGGACAATTTGCAGCATAGTGTACAAACTCATGACAATTATAACATTCTATTTCTCTAATGTCTCTTCTATGGTAGTTTTGATCTCCGGGGTTTCTCCTTCTTTTATCATAACTATCTTCATTCTTACTATCTCTTGTGAATCTTCCTTGGCCTCTTCCTCGTGTCTTATTACCACCTCCTCGTCTATCATTTTCATAGTTGCGTTCATAATTTCTGTCATTCTCTTGACGTGTGAACAACAACTTCTCACTATTATCTTCCTCACTTCCTCTTCTAAACTTAAGCCTTTCTTCATAAGTCTTAAGTTTCCTAATAATCTCCTCCAAATTTACGGTCTTAAAATCTACAATCATTTCAATGGTTGCTACTATTGGTAGAAATTTATCTCGTACTGCATTAAGTACCTTCCGTACTTTCGTTTGCTCATCAAACGTTAATCCACATGTAGCAGCCTTTGTAATAATACTCATCAACTTCCCGGCAAATGAATCTATTGTTTCATCTTCTTTCATTACGAGTCTCTCAAATTCTAATTCTGATTTTAGTTGTTGCGAGTGTGCCTGTTGGACGTCTTCTGTCCCAATAAATCTGGCCTTTAGTGCGTCCCAAATTTCGTTTGCTGTTTCACATCCCCCAACCTGCATTTGCAAATCTTCTGGTAACCCTTGAAATAGTATGATACCGCCCGAAACTCTCCTTTTTTACATCAAACTCCTTTGTGTACTTGTTCCTTCTACAAATCCCATACTCCATTTTGCCAGTAATATCTTCTTCCATTCTTAATGCCATAATGTATATTTTGTTTGTTTTTAGAACTGGGCATTGATATGATGGTAACGATGTGGCGAAAACAACTTTGTTTTCGTTTTTATCTCCCGACATATCTTTCGATTTGATTTTCTTCTAAAACCAATATAATTCTAATAATAGTCGAACTTAAATCTTTCTGTCTAATCCACAATACTAATATGCAAATTCTCAAATTTTCTAAAAATAAGTATTTGAAGGAATAATGAAACCTGTTACTTGGACTTTTTCGTGGGCTCCTATTCCAAACAAATAACACGGCCTCTTATTCCCAAGTAAAACTGCTCCTTCTTTTTCCTTTTAATAAAAGCGGCTATTTTGTTCCAAAAAACAACGCCTTTCTTCTTCCTTCTACACAAATTAGGGCAAACTCTGGTCGCCCTTTTTTTTTATTCGATTTTTCTGAATCGAATCGTGTCTCTTTCTCTATTCGATTTTTCCTAAATCGAATTTTAGGTTTTCCTAACCCTTTCTGAAGAACGGATCTAATCCCGATCTGGTTCTTCTTTCTCTCTTCTCTGAATCAACTTTGGGTTTTCCTAACCCTTTGTGACCGGGCTGCTCACGGTCGGTTCCTTCTCTTGATTGATTCCCTGAATCAATCTGTCTCTTTCCCTCTGGTTCGAACCTTCGGCTCTGATGCCACTGTTAGTCTCTTAATGAACGATTGAATAACAACAATACTTGTCTCTTAATGAACGATTGAATAACAACAATAGTAAAACTGACTTTTATTGATATATAACCGTTGACATACAAACTTGGTTTAACATGGTTACTAAACTTGTCCCTAACAGACACATACGAACCATTGTGTCCCTTCATGTATCCGTATAACCGAAATAACTAACTAAATAACTACCTTAACTACCTTCAACCACTATTAACCGCCAATAACTAACTTTAACCGAATAGCGGTTATTAACTAACAAACTAACATTTCAGCCCTTAGGCTTTATTTTTGACCACCTAGGACCCTATACTTTATACATATATTACATAAACACAAATAATATATTGAATAAATCAGATCCAATATACTCAGTGACAACTTTTTTCGCACACTATTTTACAGCTAAAATGTGAATAGGTTCACTATCAAGTTATGAACACTCTGTTTAACGCCAAGCAAGCCCACCTGGTCACTAGCTAAGAACTTAGTGATCAATAAGGTGGTCACAGATGTAGAGAATTATGCTATTTCATTAACATGATGTTCCAGTAAACCTATCATTACTAATTCGTTAAAAAAGAAATACAAAACATCAAATATAACTGAGGTTTTAGTCCTCCATGTTTTCGATAAGAAAATATATAGTAAAGGCTTTCAATCTTAAGCAATAAACAAAACAAAGAAACCAAGTTTCTCTCAAAGGAAAAACAATACATGAAAGAACGTACCTTACAAGGATGTCCCTTTAAATTAGCCTTCATTTGCTGATGTTGTACAATATTGAATCACCAAAAAATTCCAAATGCAGAGCAAATACTTTGAAATGAAACGTATACGTCATGTACTGTAAGCCAGTTTATATCAACTACCACAAATGTTATTTGCTATAGCAAGTTGAGGGACTAAATCAAAACCGATACAGTGTTAAATGAACTTGGTACAACTTGGCGATCCACAAACTTCTCAAGAGCAGTAGAGGAACTATAAACACCTCACAAATACATAAGAACATGATACTAAACAAGACTCTATCCCGTAGGCTACTCCTCCTATGCAATGTTTTAGCAATTTCTCAAATTCAGAACTCTTTTGTGCCAAAGTCTTTATCATTAATACCTTGTTTAGCAATATACTTTCCAACATATTCATGTGTCTCACTGCACTCCAATTTCATATTCATGTATACATCTCACACTTCAGATTACCAAATATCAGATCATACTAGCTACTAGTTTTTCTTTCCATAGTATCAACCCTTAGCTGCATATCCCTTATTTCTTAAACTTTTACAACAGCAGGACAGTTAAGTTCTTCACTTATAAAAGTCAACGGTCTAGCTTCTAAACTATCCATTACAACATCAAACAATGTCACTGCATTCCTTTTAACATTCTGAATAATACTCCAAATCCTATGTTGCCAAATAAAGTATCCTGTGAAACAGCTATGTAAACATGTCTTTGGAAACAACTTTAAAATTCTGATGACCAAATATCAACACTAAACAATAAAGTATATTGCAACGTTAAAGAATTCACTGTTACACAAAGCACGTGCCATAATTTTTCTTTTCTGAATACACTCTATGAACTTAACTTATGTAGTCAACATGCCCTTAAATTGTCAATCACAAGACAAAAACATGTCTTTGAATGCAATGAGGGAACCAAACTAGACAATCCCAACCCATATTATCCCGTCAAAATGGCATAAGGTAGTCGAAGTATCGCCCATAGTCCATTCTTACACCATCTGATTCTGACGAAATGCGTTAAAAGCACCTTAGGAGCATTCTTTTCCTAAACTTCTAAGGGATATTTTTTAATTACTATCCACAATCATAATGACTATAAACTACAAGATATATGCAAAATTAGACCTAAAATGTCTTAGACATGGTTCAGGAATTATATCGAACACTTTGTAGGCATTAATATACTCCCTTTTTCTCACTCACATTTTTACTTGATTAACAGATCATGTCTTCGCCCAGCAACCAATTTGCTCACCTCCAAGTTCCCATTGAAGATATCCTATCTGCTACCAACAACTTCGCTCAAGAAAATGCCATCAGGAAAAGCGGATTTGCAAAGGAATACAAGGGGCAGCTCTTGCGGTCCGGTGAGTTGATTGATATTCATGCTCGGAGGTTGGATCATCACTGCTCAGAGGTTGAACGCCAGTTTTGGATGGAGGTTTCATTGCTTTCTACTCTCAAGCATAAAAATCTGATCTAAGTGACCCGATGTTATTGACATGGGTGCGAAGGTTGGAGATATCTGTGGGTATTGCGCAAGCGTTGAGCTACATTTATTATGACG
>BQNB010169558.1:0-11045 GCA_026074375.1 Tanacetum coccineum | reverse complement strand
TTGGCCATTTGACCCAAGCCATTTTGTTTTCATCTTTATTACCACCCCAAAAAAATTTAGCCCGAATTCTTTCCAGGTCGCTTTCCAAGAGGAAAGCCTCATATGAAAACGATCAACAAGCGTCTTCCAGCTAGCAATAGACTTCATATTGGAACCAAGTCATGAACTGTTGCATCATCTCTTTCTTTTCATGCACATAAAAATATTTTTTATGGTATAATAATTTAACATTTTTTGTTTATGGAGACAAATCTAATCTTATATTCTTTCATTTTATCACACATAGGTTGAAGAAAGAAATAATTTGTGACTAATATACCAAAAACTATGTGGGTGTTAGCGAAAACTATTTTAATCCATAATTTCACACAGGTTAGAGAGTGTGTCCTTTACATTTCGTGTTATAAACAACATTAATTTGATGTTTCATGTAACAAATCTTTCTTTCACCAACTGTTAAGAACTTTTGCAATATCGATCAATTTTCTTACCATTTTGTTTTATGAAGACATTCTTAACCTTTTATCCTAACACTCTATCCCATATAGACCGAAAATAGAAGTTGTTGGTTACTAATATACCATAAATGTATGCGTGTTAAATGTGTTGAGAATAGTAGTATTAGATAGAATATTACCTAAATATATTGTACTTGATCACTCACAATTAAAGGAGTATTAAAATATAGCTCTATTCACTCCACAAGAAAATAGGAGTTGATTATCTTGTATTCTTGTCATTATAAATATAGATACATCACACCATTAGATGTGTGGTCAATTCAATATTCATTATATGGTATCAGCCTAACTTTTCTCCCCTCTCAGTCTCTTTTTCCTAACCCTAAAACCACTGTAATTTTTTTCCTGGTACCTCCTCATGTCGACCTCTCAAGACAACACCTTCCCCATGAATACCCTCCTCCATATGATCCCTATCAAGTTGTCTTCCACCAACTATCTTATGAAAAATCAATGCATCCTCTCCTCTCCTACCAGAAGCTACAAATCATATGATGGAACTACTACCCCTCGGCTACATCACGTCTTGTGATCAATCCATATCCCAAATCCAAGCCTTCACTACTTGGAACTGATTTTGACAACTAGCAGTCCCTCCTTCTCAATCTCCCAACCGAGGAAAGCTGTATCAGAAGTCTTGGGCCAATCCCACGCTCAAGCAATCTAGGACTGCTATTAGAGACTGCCACAGCAAATCTTATGTTGAAAGGATTCCATCTCTGCGTGATTCCCTTCGCAATCTATCAAAAAGGCAACCTTCACGGTTTTTCTGATTATGGTCCGTCATTCAAAGGTATATGTGACAAACTTGCCTGCTATTGGACAACCTGTAGATGAAATTGACAAGCTTCACTGGTTCGTTTGTGGTTTAGGAGCCTCGTTTGAAACCTTCTCCACTGCCATTCGCACGACCAAACCCTTTACAACTTTTCGTGACTTGTTATCTCAAGCGGAAAGTCATGAGATGTTTCTCAAATCTCTTCATGTTCGGCCACACCTCCTGCAGCTTGTCTTTCTCAACAAAGCGGTTCTAGATCTTCACAGGGACGTCAACAACGCCAACAAAACTACTCTCGAGGGGGTGGTCACGCTAGTAACTCAAATGGGGGTAGAGGACGTGGGGGCAGGCGTCCCCCTCACTGCCAGTTATGTCGCACCAATGGGCACTATGCCTCCCACTATGTCCAGCTCTTCATACTTATGACCCTTAGACCCTAGGGTCGATTGCTTTTGTTTTTTTTGGGTCGAGTATGTCGACCCGAAGTCTTTCTTTTGTTGTAGTGTCTCTTTACAAAATAAATCACATGTGTCTCATTGAATAATTCATACACATATCGAAACAATTAATGATTTTCAGACAATATATTGTCTCATGTTGTTACCCTCATGTTTCGGGCTCTAAACACACAAACTGGTTGCTTATAAACATGAATTTTAGTTCCAAGTCATGAACTCTTGCATCATCTCTTTCTTTTCATGCACATAAAAATCTTTTTTATGGTATAATAATATAACATTTTTTGTTTATGGAGACAAATCTAATCTTATATTCTTTCATTTTATCCCACATAGGTTGAAGAAAGAAATAATTTGTGACTAGTATACCAAAAACTATGTGGGTGTTAGTGAAAACTATTTTAATCCATAATTTCACACAGGTTAGAGAGTGTGTCCTTTACATTTCGTGTTATAAACACATAAATTTTATGTTTCATGTAACAAATCTTTCTTTCACCAACTGTTAAGAACTTTTGCAATATCGATCAATTTTCTTACCATTTTGTTTTATGAAGACATTCTTAACCTATTATCCTAACACTCTATCCCACATAGGTCGAAGATAGAAGTTGTTGGTTACTAATATACCATAAGTGTATGCATGTTAAATGTGTTGAGAATAGTACTTTGTTTTCTAACGTATCGTGCTATGACTGGTTGAAAAAATCTGACATATCACGAAGTGTTAGAAAACTCATATGAACTCTTAGCGTCTTTTTTTTAATTTGGTAATTTAAAACATGTTTAATCTTTAATTTCACATAGGTTAGAAAACGAGAAAACAAATTTTGAAAGAAGCAATAAAAATGTAAATTTCTATCTTAATTCTTTTGGTTAAAAGGCAACGTGCAAAATAAATACACAATCTTTAACAATCAACAACAACAATCTTATAAAATAATCCAAACACATGTCAAAACCTTTTATGACATGAACATATTTTAATAGTTGAATATTCATATAGTGAAGATATCCTTTGTAATATCTTATATTCGTCCGGTGCGATATATATTTTCGTTGTAACATCATCTTATACATAAAAGAGTAAATTACATAAATGGTTCTTGTGGTTTGACAAAAATTACATCCACCAACCCTTAAACTTTTAAGTTGCAATCACAATATTTATTATTTCTAAAAAATAATACCTTAAGCCCCTCATATTAACATCCCTTAGAGCATCTCCAACGGAAAAAACACCAATAGTTTTTTACTATTTTAATAAGACTTTTGAGGGGGGGTTTTTTGCATTGGAGTGAAAGCTTTTTACAAAGCTTATTATAATGACTTGGTAAACTAGAAGTCTTTCCTCAAAATCTTTGTACATTATTATGAGAAGCAATAAATGAATTAAATGCAAAAAGTCTTTAATGATTTTTTACATTGTGGATGCTCTTAATAAGAACCGTTAAAGCCCATCATGTGCACAACACATGAAAGTAGACTCATCATTTTATCTCCGTTGAAAAAGTTAAAACTTAAAACAAATATATTTATGAATTTGGTCTCACAACCATTTATTTACTTACATTTTACCCCCAACAACCATGTTTATGTATCTATTTTGAACAAGGAACTTTTTGCCCGCGCCTTGCGGCGGGTCAAAATTATACATTTATGGCATGAACTTCTTTTATATAGATTGATTTTGATGTAATACATGCTGACATAAAAATAAAAATGTTATGCATGCGGATCGATTGAAACACACGCTATCTAAGAACCCGGAGTTGTAGTTTCACCACGGTTGACACCTTAAGATAAAAACATTACACAAGTTAAACAAAATAAAGTATCACACTTAAAATTAAATTATATGCATTTCTAAAAAGGACTAACATGTAATAAACCTTAAACACTAAGGAAGAAAAATGTATATTACTATTTTTTTAAGGACTAATAATGTATGTTAATAAAATTTAAAGGACTAATATGTAATAAAAAGTAACCATCATGGACTCATAAATTAGAAAAATAAAAAAGTACTGGCATGTAATAATATTTAACAATAAAAAAGGACTACCATATAATAAAAAATAACTCACTAATAAATTAGAAAAAAAAAACTAACATGTAATAAAACTTAACCATCAAAAAGAAATAATGTTTTGAAATATTTATTAAATAGTGTATCGATAGTATAAAACATTTGGTAAAAATTAGGTATATAATTTGTTTCATTGAACTCAAATATTTGACATGTTGATCAAGAATTGAAGATTGTTTTTTCTCATGTATCTGGTTAAAAGGGTTATTTGTTGTTTCAATAGTTAAAGAATTCTCACACGTGATTAAAGACAACAAAATATTGAAATAAAATATTAAATTCTTAACTAGAGTAAAGTACCTCATAAAAAATGCAAATGACGAGAAACAATGACTAAAAAATGAGAAAGAATGTGGGAAATGAGATTGAATTAAACAACTTATTTCTTAAAACTTTTCTATATTTGAAAAACATCATATCACGTTATGTGCACATATATGAAATTGGTTAGGAATTAATGCATGTAATGTTGTTACTAGATAATAATATATATTTACGAGTCATGCACACGGCTTGTGTCAAAAAAAAAATTGCATGGTGTGCGTATAATGGTCGCTTGCAACGTGATTTTGTCAAATGTTGATCCCTTTGTTCAATGAGTTATTATCCATACAATTATAGTGGGGTATTTGAGTTTGACGTCAACGTTTGATCCTGTATAAAGCTCCCTTAAATGCTAAAAGTTTACACTTAACATAATATGTGATGTATTTCTGCCATGTACTATTGGTTAAGCTTTAGCAATACTATGTGATGAATATACTAAATGATTGGAAATAGAATGATAACATGTAAAGCGTTCATGATAACTTTGCATTTAACACTGAACATACTTTGGCCATGTACCATTTGTGTTCATAGTGAAAAGCATCGGTTATCATGACTTTTATGTTATCATGTAAAGTATGATAACAACAATGTATGTGATGAATATACTAATTGTCAAAGCTTAACCTATTAGACTACAACAGTTCAAAAAAAAAATTACTATTTTTTAGTGAACATATTAGTTGACTTTTCTCCATGTAACTTCTTCCTATAATGCAACAGTAACAAATTCTGCCCACAATGAATAAAATGCATAGCTAATATTGATCAAATTTCCTTTTAGGTTTTGACTTTTCCTATTTTCGCCTCCACTACAGGGATTTGTAACTCCAGATACAGATTTCAAATTCTTCTCATGGTAAATTTTTGCATTTGATTTTACCTTTTCTGAATCTGAGGTGTGTTCAGTTAAAATTGCTAATGAGTTTGACGTGTATGATGTATTCTTGAGGTTTGAATCTTTAGCACATTTTCAGTTGCAGCCTTTCTGAATTAGTCACTTCGCATACCTGCTTTTTGACAGTCTCTTGCTTAATTTCTATTGTAAAAATGTTTCATTCATACCAATTAGTGTTAAAGTATGTTATCTAAAAACACATAAGGAAATGAAATGTAATTCTTTTTTGTGAGCAAAGGATGTAATTTCATTGTCTAACTTCATTACATTAGTTGTTACTGAAATAAGGCACTCTTCTTTCAGTGTTGGATCCGTCGACTCATGGGCTACTTCATGTATCTGAACTTTGGGTACATATTTATCAGTGTAAGCTATTAAACCTTTTCCGCCACTTTCACAACATCAAACTCAGAGTACACCTATTTTATAATAAAAAATCAAATGAAGAAACCTATGATCCATAAACATTGCCCTTTATATTCAACTACAGTTTTTAGGGCTGTAAACTCTGGGTAATGTTTTCCTTAACCATGGCTTTTAGGAAGGCAATCGACCTGAACTTCGTCCCCATTTTACTCGAGCACTATTCCTAGGCCAAGTACTGGAGAATTTGAAAGAACATTTAATAGCAAATCAATCAGATCATAATTATATTATTAATTAATTAGTATATTTAGTTTCCTTTATTATCTTTTCTTAGTCAAGAAGCCTAGGATATCTTTTATTATAAACAGAGGATTAGGATTGTAATTGTCATTATGTTGTTGAATGTTGAATATTATTAATGGTTTAGTTATTTCTTATCTTTATTGGGAGAGCTTATTCGACCTCTCGAACGTCGATTATTCTATCTTTATCGTTCTATTATCTCTTAATCGATCCAGTTCGCATTAGACCTGTCCTAACTCCTAAATATCGACAACTAATAGCCACCTGTGATATACATAACAGTGAATTTGGTCCGAGTTCCAAAATAAAGAACCTCTATAAAATCCTTTCATTACATAAAATAAAACATTCATTTCCGCATGTGGTACAGGAGTCGTTTGACAAAGCTATTTGATTGTGATTTATGGGACCAAAATTTTGGAAGATATTAGTGAATTACCACTGCAAGAAAATATATAATTATTTATTTATCACAGTAAGTGAATCCAAAACCGCACATCCAAAGAATCCCGTGGTGGAAATTTTTTAAACAACTAAATCTATGAACAAAGTTATTCATTATGACCCCATGGATTAGTCGGCCATAAGGTCGGAAACTCTAAAAGAGATATGGAAATACCTTTGGTGATCAGACGTCGTAACCTGTTGCTAGCCTCATCTAATGAAGGGAGAACAGTTGTTGCTTGCACAGGTACATCTACAATATCAGAAAAAACAAAATTAACGAAACCCCTAAATTCTAACAAAACCCTAATCTCAAAATTAAATAAAAAATTGAAAACAAAAACCTCAAATAAAGTACAAACCGGCATATATTACCTCCATGTATGTTGTTGTCAAGCATCTGCAAACTCAAATAAGCCATAAGCCGGCAATATAAGCCGAAATAAACACCCCCTTAAACACAAAATAGCAAATACCCTTTTTGTATAACAGCTCAAAATCAAAGACCCATATCACCAATCACCATAAATATCAAATCTTTATAAAAAAACAAAAATTTAAATACACCTGAACATAAGAAAACACAAATGTAAAACTCACATTTTGCATTCAAGAAAGTAACACGATATGTGGGCTCAAAGTTTGAAATACAAAATATTATCATTCATTCTTTTTGTTTCACCTCCAAGTTCATATTGTCTGAACAACATATGCAAAAGTACCTCTGCTCGTCAAGAGAGTTCCAGGTGCTTGTTGCTGGCTGCCCACTCATAAGATTCTGCCAATCCATAGGCCCCGGTCTTTCTGGAGAGTCTAGCGCATCTGTGACATCATAAGTACGACCGATTGTTAGTGCTTTATCAACCAAAGAAGTCGGTAAGTGACTTATCTTTGTATCAGAAGAAGTCATATCATTTAGGGGATGGTCTATGCTGCACAGTGATTGTAAATCTAAGTTAAAGTCAGTTTATTGAGAATGCACCTTCAGTGCAAGCTAACCAATGAGAGACCTCAAACTTCAGTGCAAGCTAACCAATGACTTATCTTTAACATAGCCATATATATTAAAAATAATGACTATAAACAAATGTATATAGAAAATGCAGTTGCAGCGAGTACATGACCTGCATACTGAAGCCGCAAAACACCCCTGAAATATTTAGCAATACCACATTCTAAAGTCACAACAACAATGGCTTTCCGATATAAATGAGTAAAAAATGTATTTATCTAACTACAACATAAAGATTATCGGTTAAAGCCGCCTAATAACGTTATAATGCTTTGGTTCAAAGTGGCCTAACATAATGCAAAATGTATTTTAAATGGTTAAAGCCGCCTAATAACGTTATAATGCTTTGGTAAACTCTTACCTTATGAGTCAACTCAACAGCAATATATCGCCATATGTTTGTAGAAGATCACAAAAGTAGCGTTTCACGACCATGGGCTGCCGGCATTTACCCAAACTATATTCAGGGAACCCGATTATATTCCAATTATAGAGAAATTCATAAATTAAACAACAAACCATTTCATGATCAACATCCATACCGTATCTTCATGCTCAAATATAGAAAGTCGGGATTTATAGCTCAAATCATCAATTTGCTCCCGTGGAATTGAACCCCGAACCTGAAATTAAAAAAAATTCACTACTCAAGTATTTGGAAGGCAAATACTATTATCCATCCATTCAAACATTGCGTTGTGAATTAAATATACCTGGAAAAATAATGACTTGGATCCATCATACTCCAACAATTTTTCATTCTTTAACAATTGTGAACTTCTTATTGATACTCTTTTGCGTTTATCATTTTCTTTTTGCGTTCCACTTAATTTGATCTTCAAATCATCTACTAACTGTAACATAAATTACGGCAAACATATGTCAACCTATTAAATCAAGCCCTAAAATAATTTAACCTCAACATATTCGATGATTACCTTCAACCTGATTGTTTATATTATAGCTACAATGAAATTGTTAGAAAATATGATTTTCGATATTAGTTTCAACATCAACATACCTGGGATTCTAAAATTCGATCTTGGATCTGCTGCGGGAAATCAATTGTGGGGAAATCAATTGTGGCTGCTCTATGAAAAGAAGAATTGATTTGTATACTTTTCTTGTTTAAATGGATGATGGTTTGATGTTGAAATCTTTAATAGCTCTTTGAGACCGATGATCTTCTCATGAAGGAGTGTAACTGCATAATGAATGTTGAACCACATGAGTCTTCTTTGTAGGCAGCAGGCTTTTGTACATATGACTATGTGGGTAATACAAATCATTTAAAGATACAGCCCCAATAAATTTAGGGGCTCAATCTTTTAGTATAATAGATAAGATTTTTTATTATTAGAAATAGCAAATGAAGTGGAGTAATGCATTGCGTTTAGTTGGAGAAAAATATTTCCTACTTTTGTGTTGTTAGATTTGTAAAAAAAGTATATTTATTTTTCACAAAACATAAAAAACGCGTTTATGTGATACGATTTTTCATTCTCAAGAAAACAAGGGGGTTACAAAGAAAACAAGAAAAACAAATAAAATGAGTTTTGTTGTTTTCCTTGTTAAGTTGGGAAATGCATGTTTTATGTTTTGTAGAGAATTTTGTTGGAAAATAATAATTTAAACGCGATCACTATTTTCTTTATTTTTCACAAAAAAATTATGGAAATAAGGGTATTTTCCCACAACTAAACACACCCTTAAAGTTTGCAATCTTTCATTTTTATAAGAATAACAACATATAATTTTATTGTTATCATTTATAAGATATGGATACCTTATCTAACTTCATATCCCAAATTGTTTGAAGACAGAAATTGTGAGTTACTAATATATCATATTGTGTGTGTGTTATATGTGTCAAGAATAGTATTAACTTTTCAGGCGCACACAGCAAGTTCAAAAAATAGCAAACTTGCCACAAAGTGATATTCAACATTTTACTTTTATTTAAAGGTCGCCTAACTATTAAACATTTTACTTTTAGGTCACCCAATTTTTTTAAACTAACTTACTCGTCAACCTAATATGTATTTACTTTCTTTTATACCAATCTCGTTCAAATAAAGCTAACTTTAAAATACCAAAACAACAAAATTAAAAATGTAAACGTAAAACATTTGTTAAACAATAAATGGGTTGAAACATCTCGAAAACTCATAGGAACTCTTAACTTTTGTTCATTGTGAGAACTCCAAATCAAGAACATCTAGAATTTTGTTTTTAACATTTCAACATATGTAGTTTTTTAACATATTAAGATCTTAACCTAGGGCCAAAACAGGTATCATAATATAGAAATACTTTACCCAAACAGCTGAACATGTAATTTATTAAGCTGTATACGGATCTCTACTTGAATGATTTTCAATATGTATATGATAAAGGAGTGTCAATATGCTTATTATTTTTATTGTGACATAAGTTATCTTCATATAATCATTTTGGTCCTAAATTTTGCTTGGCTACTTGCAAACCTCATGAATATATGCATTCATAATTCATAAATTGAGCATTCAAAAAATGCTTAGTGATCGGCACAATAAGTCTTCTATAATTTAAATATTTTAACGATTATGACCCAACAACGTAATAGATTATATGATTTATACATAAACGATTTCAAACAAGTACAACCATTTGCAATATGGCATCGTTAGCGCAATAACAACATAAAATCACATGTTATCCAAACTGTTACTTTCATGTTCCACGTTTCCATCACCAATCCTTAATAACTCTTCTCTCCAATATAAAATTCTATTCAAACACAAAATTCTTTTATCCAAATAATTCTATCCCACATAGATTTAAGAAAGAAGTTGTTGGTTACTAATATACCATAGTAAACGTGAGTTTCTTGTGACAAAATTAGTATTATGTTTTCACGTGTATATTTTTCTTGTTGCTTAAAAGCTTTGCAGGCTAACCATACATAGCAATCAGATCATCATATACATGATAATTAATATGAATTCTTGATCCTTTTTTTACTTTTCTTCGTTTTTCGTTCTTTATTCTTTTTTGTAAGATTGGGGGCCGCTCAGTTTTGCCAATGTGATAAAAATTAAGCAATCTGATTGAGAAATAATTAAGCCAAAACTAGAAAGGAAAAAACATTACGCAAATAAAGTCATCATTATTTATAGAGCTAACATTCTATTTATCCCACATAGGTCGAAGAAATATGATGTTGGTTACTAATATAATCTAGTGTATGCCGGTTATGCATCTCTAGAATAATATTGTGTTCTCATATGTCCCTCCTCTTCTTCCGAATTAAAAAATTTGGAAGGTGAGTTGGTATCATGTGAGAACGCATAATTAGCTCTTAACTTTGTTTATGTTTACTTTTATACTAGTTATAATACCCGTGCACGTACGGGCTTCTTTTTAAATTTTTTGAATAGTGTATTTTTATCGAATATTTTATGAACAAAGTTTATGGTTTTCAGTTATGTTAAAAGGTCATGGAAAAAGAACAAATGCACAAAACTTGTAAATGATACTATTTTTGTAATGTTTATTACATATATTCTAATGATGTTCATCTTTGATCATCCTCATCATCGATTAGATATACACCGTTGCTTGTGGTTTCTTTGCAGTTGTTGTTCGATGTGGCACTTCTACTCCTTTGTGGGGAATTGTCATCGTCATAAATCAGTTTTTGAGAATGAATACATCAAATATTTTCGTAGTAGGTTGTTTTTGTGTATTCACATGTAATAAATTTCATCAAGAATAAGAAAAACTATACATGTTAAAAAACAAAGTTAAAAAACGGATGTGATTTATGAAACTTCTGTGCCTCAAATGTTAAATTATTTCTAAACTAAG
>BQNB010169557.1:0-13767 GCA_026074375.1 Tanacetum coccineum | reverse complement strand
CTGACTTTATAGTCGTAGACTTTGATGCCGATCCTCGAGTTCCTCTAATTCTCGGGAGATCCTTCTTAAAGACCGGACGTACCTTGATTGATGTTTACGAAGGAGAACTAACACTTCGTGTTGGAAAAGAATCCGTAACATTCAATCTTGATCAAACTTCAAGGTACTCCTCTAATTATGATGATATGATGGCGAACCGAATCGACGTCATTGAATTGGCTTATGAGGAGTATTCTCAAGAAGTTCTCGGTTTCTCCGATTTGATCGCGAGTGGCAATCCCACTCCTTACTATGACCTGGTCGTTTCTACCTCTTCTCCGACTCTCACTCCCTTTGAGGATAGTGATTTTCTCCTTCTTGAGGAAGCTGATGCTTTCCTCGCTCTTGAAGATGATCCAACTTCACCAGAAGTTGATGATTCTTACTATGACTCGGAGGGGGATATTCTTCTACTTGAAACAATTCTTAATAGTGATCCTTCACCACCCCCTCCCAACCAAGGAAATTATTTGCCAGAAATTTGAAAAGAACTTAAAGTTTGTGAAGCTAAAACTGATAAATCTTCAATTGATGAACCTCCCAAGGTCGAACTCAAGGACTTGCCTCCTCATCTCAAATACGTATTTTTAGAGGGTGACGACAAGTTTCCTATCATAATTGCTAAAGACTTGAGTATCGAGGAGAAAGTCGCTCTCATAAAGGTTTTGAAGTCACGCAAGCGAGCCATCACTTGGAAACTCTCCGACATAAAGGGTATTAACCCGGAACGTTCGCCTATCTTCGCATGCCTTTCGGCTTATACAATGCACCAGGCATGTTCCCGAGGTGTATGTTAGATATCTTTCATGACATGGTCGAAAAGAGGATGGAAGTCTTTATGGACGACTTTTCGGTCTTTGGGAATTCATTCGAAAATTGCCTCTCTCGTTTGGACAAGATGCTTCAAAGGTGCGAAGACACCAATTTGGTCCTAAACTGGGAGAAAAGCCATTTTATGGTGAAGGAAGGCATTGTTCTTGGACACAAAATCTCTAAGTCGGGAATTGAGGTCGACCGAGCTAAAGTTGACGTTATCGCCAAGCTCCCTCACCCGACTACCGTGAAAGGTGTCCGTAGTTTTCTTGGGCATGCCGGTTTTTACCGACGTTTCATACAAGACTTCTCAAAAATAGCCCGTCCAATGACCCACTTGCTCGAAAAAGAGACTCCATTTTTCTTTTCAAAAGAGTGTATCGAATCCTTTAATACACTTAAAAGAAAATTGACCGAGGCTCCAATTTTGATTGCTCCCGACTGGGACTTGCCCTTCGAACTCATGTGTGATGCAAGCGACTTTGCAATTGGGGCAGTCCTAGGGCAACGAAAAAACAAGCATTTCCAACCAATTCACTATGCCAGCAAAACAATGACCGAAGCTCAAGCACACTACACTACGACCGAAAAAGAATTGCTTGCCGTAGTGTACGCTTTTGAGAAGTTCCGGTCATATCTCGTTTTGTCCAAGAGCATAGTGTATACCGACCATTCTGCTATAAAGTATCTCTTCGCTAAAAAGGATGCTAAGCCAAGACTAATGCGGTGGATCCTTTTGCTCCAAGAATTCGATGTTATCATCCGAGACAAAAAAGGAGCAGAGAATCTGGCCGCCGATCATCTTTCCAGACTTGAGAACCCTCATCAAGATAAACTCGAGAACAAGGAAATCACAGAAACATTTCCTCTCGAAACTCTTGGATCGGTTGCTCTTCGTGTTGATAGTACCCCATGGTTTGCAGATTTCGCAAACTACCATGCGGGGAATTTCATTGTCAAGGGAATGTCATCCCAACAGAAAAACAAGTTTTTCAAAGATGTCAAACACTACTTCTGGGATGACCCCTTCTTGTTCAAAATCTGTGCGGATCAAATGATCCGGCGGTGTGTGCACGGCAAAGAAGCTCTCGACATTCTCGAAGCTTGCCACAATGGACCCACCGGGGGACATCACGATGCAAATCTCACCGCCAAAAAGGTCTTTGATGCCGGTCCTTTGGCCCTCAATAACAAAGATCACACGAGTTGGTTTAAAATTGTCGACTCGTGCCAACAAAAGGATAAAATTCACAAAGGGATGAATGGTGGGGGGGGTTGGGGTATGATCCGGAAGAGATCCTCGTGTTTGGTATCATCAAAATTCCATCCAAGTTTGTGAAATCTTTGACGTTTGGGGCATCGACTTCATGGGACCCTTCCCATCTTCTAGAGCACACAATACATACTCGGCGGCGGTCGAGACGATTGTCAAAATGGGTTGAAGCAAAGGCGCTCCCCACCAACGACGCCCGAATTTGCAAATTTCTTAAATCTCCTCTTGGCCAGATTGGTGCCCCTCGTGCCATCATCAGTGATCTGAAACACATTTTGCAATGGACCTAGTTTTGCAAAGTCAAGGTCTTAAATATGGAGTAACTCATCGTGCCCTCACCGCGTATCACCCCCAGACAAGTGGGCAGGTTGAAGTATCGAATCGTGGTTTAAAAAGAATTCTTGAAAGGACAGTGAACTGCGTGATCAAGCCTATGAAAATTCTTTGATTTACAAAGAGAAAACCAAGAGGATCCATGACGCAAAGATCAAAAACCCGTTTTTCAAACGTCGTGATCAAAGTCCTCCTCTTTAACCCAAATTGAAAATGTTCTCAGGCAATTGAAGTCTCGCTGGTCAGAGACGCATTTACCATTGTTCAAGTTTTTCCGTATGGCACCGTTGAGTTATCCCAAAACTCCGGGCCCTAACTCAAATAATGGTCCATCGTCTTCTATAACCTACATTGGAGGTGATATCCCTGCTATGGATAACCCGACCCAAACATTCCCTAAGGACAACTAAATCAGGGAAATGGGTCAAAGCATAGTGACCCCTAAACAAGCCTTTCATGGGAGTCACCCATGCTCTATCCTGTTTTATCAGTAGTAAGTAAGTATGCTAGCTTATCCATGATAATGTTTAGTTGTTGTGAGGAGGCTTGCCTCTACCTTTTCCATGTTTTGTATTTTGTGCTGTATTGTCCAGGATGTCCCAGATTTTGAAGCCTCTCGTGCTCGCGGTATTTATCCTTCGATCACAAAAGCTTCATAATCCTCAACTTCATTTGGGAATCCCGATATACTAATCTTATCGACTAACGTTTATCTTTAAGCATAATTCATAAACGGCTTAGGATTTACGTAGAAACCCTTCGTAAAACATTGAGGACAATGTTTCATTCTAGTATGGGGGATCTTCGATTTGATTGTGCATAGCAGAAAGCCTTGTTATCACGAGTAAATCCCTTTTTACCACCAAAATTTTCAAAAAAAAAATAAAAAAATTTAAAATTTACAAAAAATAAAATAACTGTTTTGTCACAATTTTGACTTTCCTGCGGTATGAAATCAGAGTAAATTTTGACTCGCTCGAGGCGTTGGGGTGGGGGTTTTTGAGCTCTAGCTTGTTCCTTAACTTTTAGACTAAGCGTTCGCAAATATTCGCGAAGAACGGAAAATGATAGTGTTAAGTATGAGTTGGATGCTAAACAAGGATTATTTGGAAATCTTAAGAGCTCATGTGTGTAATTTGTCGCTTTTTCTCCCATAAGCTCTTAACCCGATTAATATTACGTCTACTTTTGGAAATTTAAACTTAAATCGATAATTTTTTATGTAGTAATAAATAGCCAAAACTTTAGACTTAGTTCAATTTTATCTTGATTTTTTTCAAAAAGGACATTTTCACCAATGTTAAAAAAAAAATATATATATATATATACTAAAAATAAAGCTGAGGGGTTATAAAAGTTGCTGCATCTTGCCGTCTCACAACCGATGTTCAAAAGCCTCTAAAGAAAGCCCACAAACAGTAAGAATAATAAATCCGAACTGATAAAATTTGCTGCATCTTGCCCTGGCTCACAACCGATGTTGCAGCCTCTATAAAGTCGAGGTTACATATTGCAATAATAGTTAATATTAAGTGTGAATAAAAGATCTCTTTTTGTTAAATTCAAATATGCTTTTGAACTTTGGCTATTATATTTTATAAGCTATGTGCATACGGAAAACCTGAGAGTTTTTGAAACCTAAGGTCCGTGAGTCCCGATACTAGTCTCTGTGGGGTGTCAAAAGCCTGGTCACTTAACCGCAAGGTTGGGATGTGCCGAGATGAAAGTCGCTACATGGGATGATCTCGCCTTCAAACTCATTATTCTCGGGTGGAACGTGAAACATAGAATTGATCCATGGTTGAAATTCAAAATAGCACACACACCTAAGATATAAATTGTCCGGGAGTGAAAAAGTATTACACTATTGTGCAAATATGAGTAGTGTTAGCATCTTAACTCATAATTGACGGCGATTTCATTTTAAGCTTGGTTTGGAATAAGTGAAAAGTCAGGAACGATGAATTTATCCTTTTTTTTGGGGCATTCGGATCGAAATGCATCTTGTTCTATGATCCCTAAAATATAAATAACTGAATAGTCAAAACGTTCAGTTTAGGTGATTAATGAAAACAATAAAAAAAAGATGTGTAGGAAAAGTGTTATAAGATAAAAAAAATGTAAAGACGGGGATTTTCCAAAACTTATGAGTCGTTAACTTCCTCGATGAACACTTACTACTTTTCCAAGTTTATTAGTCGAGGTGATTGATGATTCACAGCTTCCTAAATCTCTACTTTCATTGCATTGCGTGAGAACACAGGCAAACTTAGTATGGGGGATTTGCTATGTGTTTAATTACACACACCTTTTACCTTTAAAAACAAGTTAAAATAACCAAAAACGGACTTAAAATGCCAAAAATATGCTTGTTTTGCTAATTGTGTTGTGCAGGAACGGATATCTAAGAAAAGGACAAAAAACGAAGCCAAAACGACAAAACCGGACACGGAATGGAAAAGCGTGGAAAAGACAAAGTCAAGACAAAGCCCAAGTATGAAAAAGTCAACCCAAGTCAACCCCGACAAATCCAAAGTCAAACCCAAGGCCACAAGTGAAGAAAAATAAGTTTAGGGACTAAAATTGCCAAGTCCCTAACTTATTTAATGAAGGAAAAAGAAGAAAAATCTTGCAAGGGTTAATTCTGCCAAATCTCCAAAGATATACCACAAGGGCTAACTCTGCCAACCTAACAAAGCTATAACTCACAAGGACTATGGATGCAATAACAAGTATAACCCTTGGGGGGTGTTTCTGCCTAATCCCCAAACTTTCCCCCACTTGGACTTAAATTGAAACAAACACATACACCATGAGGGACTATTTGTGTCAAACTCACAAACTTCACCCCTGGATTTAAATTACTGTACATCTCCTACAAGTGTTCCCGCCAAAGCTCATAACCCCACCTCCTGTCCCTCTCAACCTCGTTGACCTCCCCATATCACTCCAAAACCATCACCACCTCTTACCCCACCCCCCACATGGATGTGCCAAGCTGGCAATCCAAAATCCCTCAATCAAATCAATGGCTGTGATGATTTTTGAGTGGGCATCAAGAAAAATGAAGGGTTCAAATTGAAGTGTGTTTATATACTCTCACAACAAACACAAACAGCTGTTTTTGTGTCTACAAACTAGCACAACAAGTGAAGACAAAAGAGAAAAATCAAAAAGTTGGAAAAAAAAACCCCTAAAAAAGCTCTCTTTCTATTAAGCTTTAGTAGCCATTGTGGCAAGTTTAGTGAGTTTTAGTGAAGAACAGTAGTAGTACTGCAGTCCTAGGTTTAAAACTTTAGTTTTTACTTTTCCTTGTAATTCTCTTTTTAAAATAATGGAATATTCCCAGCTTTATGTTTTAATTTGATTTTAAAAGTTTCAGTTAATTTAGTTTCCTTAAGCTTTTATAAAATCACTCCTATATCTTGTTGTCAACTTTGATCAAAAACTAAGAAAAATGACAAGAAAAGAAAGTCACTGTTTGGTATTAAGCCATGGATTGAAATGAGCAAACTTTGGATGGTTTAATAAAACTATTTCTCATTGGTTGCTTAGTATATCTTAATTATAAGTTCATGGATAGTTTTGAGCTTATATGAGGTTGACTTTATCCAGTTTTTTGAGCAAGGATCAAATGTATGCTTTCTCTTTAAATTCTTTTAAAATTCTACTGTAGCATAGCTTATTTTTAGCTTATTAAATGACATATTGTTGCTTATTTGTGTTAGTGATGCTTAGAAATGACCTTTTAGTTCTCTTATTGCATTTACTTGCCAAATGCTTAAAACCTGTCTTGTTAGCTTATTTCCTATAGATAGCATATTTAGCTTTTTAAAGTGCTATTTGTTTTGCTTTTCACTTTATATTAACCTTAGCTTGTTTAATATTGTTTTTTGAAATTTAGTGCTTAGTTCAGTAATTAAAAGTGTTAAATTCGATTTTAAAAAGATAAAGGGGTGTTTGGGTTAAGCCCAAAATGGGTCAAAAATGCAATGTTATGGGTTGGTGTCAATTGTCCAAAGTTGGTTAGCATTATTAAGCTTATTTAAGTCTGTTTTCCAAAAAATTTAAGTCCAAAAAGTGTTTTTCAAGTTTTCTAATTTGTTTCTTAAAACTGTTGGTTTTAAAAGAAGCTCAAAGAGCTTATTTGGATAAGCTTTAGTGAACTTAAGTTGTAGTGCTATTTTGATGTCATTTGTGTGTGCCAACACAACAAGTTAGCCAAGAGCCTTAGGATCCCTTTGATTTGTACAAATTCTGTCAACTTTTTTCTTAGTTTTTTCAAAATGCCAAAATGAGAGAGGGAAGGGCGGCCCCAATTTCCATTCAAGAAAATCAAAGGAAATTATGTTTTAGGTTCTAAAAATTTGCACAATTCATTTCTGGTATTACTTCATCTGTATTACCTAGTTTTTCATTTGAGCGTTTATTTGACAGCTTATTTTAAGCTGTCAATATAAGTCCTTTTTTTAGTTCATTTCCCCTGGTGCTAGGGGCTTATCTTTAAGCCTTCTGTCACGAGCGGAGTATTAGAATGGCCTTAGCTCAAAGCTTTGGCTTTTCTAAAAATCCAAATAAGCCATTTATAAGCCCCTTTATTTGTAGAACCATAGGTAAGCCCTCTAGGTGGCTTAAATTTAAGCTTAAATTAGGAGTTTGACTGTTTTAGTTAGTGAAGTAGAATAAGTAGCTTAATTTCACTCTTCTGCCTATTTTGCTTATTAATGGTTGATTTTTGATTCTTCTTGCTTAACTTGTCCCCTTTGTAGCTTGTGATAGCTTATTGTGCCCTTTCTTTGCTTATTGAGTGCTAATAGCAAAGAAAAAGCCATATTTGCTTTTAAGCTTGTTTAAGCTTTCTGTCTAGTTTAGTTTTTTTTAGCTTATTTAGTTGCTAGGTTTTAGTTCATACGTGCTTATTTAGGTTGGGATAGAAATCCCTTTCAGCTTATTTGTTCAAAAGTTAGCTTAGTAGTCTAAAAAGTCAAGAGAAAAAGCCATATTTGCCTTTAAGCTAAATATAAGCAAACTGCCAAACAAAAAGCTCTTTTTCAGCTTATTTTTAGCTTTTCTCAAAAAGTAGTAGTTATGAAAAATGTTAAGCTTCATGTGTTCTACAAGTTTGTTTGAAAAGTTTTTGTAAAAAAAAAGGGGAGATAAGGGGAAACCCGGGTGAGCAAGGCTCGAACCCGGGCCTCAACCCTCAATACACCCCTTTTATAACCAACACCCTTACCGCTGTGCCCTTGGGACTTCTACGTTAGAGTCCCAAGTGGTTAGCTATTTAACCTCCTTTTGACCCTTTAAGCTATAAGCTCTTTCGAGCTTATTTTCGGCTTATTTATAAGCCGAATTTTGGGTTTCTTATTTTTCTTAGGATAGTATTAGTATAAAGTAATTTTAGTAATTTTTTCAGAATTTTTAAAAATAGTTTAGTATTTTTTATAATTTAATTTAGTTAAAAGTTTTAAAAATTCATAAAAAATACAAAAATTATCAAAAAAATATTTTTCTTTTTTAGAAAATTTTCTTTAGTCATATATTACGTAGGAAAAATAGAAAAACTTTCGTAGGGATAATTCTTCAAACTTTTGATTTTTAAAGAACGGGGCTCGGGTACGGTTCTTGTCTTGACTCGTTTTTGGGTCAAACGACCTCCGTTTTTTCATCTAGTCTTATTTCATTCTTCATTAATAGTTCCCTAGAGTAGTTGAAAGTAAAAATTTCTTTTAGTGGTTAATTTGAAGATTTTAGGTTTTTGACTCCCACATTGTTCCGGGATTCATGCTCTCGTTTTCAGCTTAATTTCATAATTTTTGTTTTACTTAATCGTATTTTTTGTATTGTTAACTTAGCTTTCCACACTCTCAAAACATTTCTCCTCATTCAAACTCCAATCTTCCCGACTGTATCGATTCTCTAAGTTCCAGCCTCGTTGGGGATAACGACCCGGGGAACATTCTATACTACTCATCCCTCAGTTTTATTGAATTATTGTGTGTTTTTTGGATTATATATTTTATTATATATATTATATATATAGTTTAAAGAACTTCAATCAAATTTTTGGCGCCGCAAGCCAAGGAAGCGTGAAACCGATTACGTACGTGCCAAGAAGTGTTTGAATCTGTGAATATAATCATACAAAAAAGGTACAAAAATATTTTCATTTTCTTTTTAGTATAATTATCATTTAAAGAAAAAACCCAAAAAAAAAAAAACCAAAAATATAAAAACATGTCCCTTCTAATTATAAATAACATCACAAATTGGTAAAAAAACCAAAATAAATATTCTCAATTGAGGTAGTTATCATAAGAACTCGGTGAACTTGTTGGTTCCCAATTCGAACAAAAGATTTAAAAACTTGCCTTTTGTGTCACTTGCGAGGTACGGTTCACCTTTTAAAAGATAAACAAACTCTAAGAGGGGTATAAGGCGGGTTGTTCCTAGGAACTACGACCCTAAAGGAAAAAGGTTTTTAATACTTCGCGCCTTTCCTATTCCTCTCAACACCGCTCCTTGTCGTTTTTCCCTTTTCGAAGAGTTTAACCGAGAAAGCTTGTCTATATTAGGTTTAAGTAGTCCTTTTTCGTGTCCTGTTATTAAAATAAATTGTGAATTTACTTTTGATAAACCAAAAAGAAAAAAAGAAAAAATAAATTAGTGTAAATTTTCTTTCTTAGTGTATGCACACTCGTTCCCAAACTCGTAATCTTCATAATCAACAACACCAGGCCCCACCTGTTGTTGAACAATTTAATCTCGAAGAACCAATTGAAAATCCAGATCCACTAGCTCCGATGGCTGATAACCGGACTATGGCTCAGTTGCTTGAAGCACCCCACTGCGGTACGAGGATGGCATCGTTTGCCCCGAAATCCAATCAACCTGCGGACGAAACTTTGAGCTAACAACGGTCAGCTTAATAACCTCAGTTTCAAAACAAGCAATTCTTTGGACATTACAAAGAAGAATCCTCATGCCGCACCAAAATCGCGATAATTTCAACAAGAATCACTTCGTACATGAAGTTCCCAAACGTCCCGAGTACGTCGTAAAGGCTTATTCTTTTCCCATTTTCCCTCGAGGGGAAGCAAGCCCGGATTTGGCTTGAAAAAGAAACCCCATCCGATCGATTCAAACATGGATGATCTTGTTTCAAATTCATAACAAATTTTTCCCTCCGTCTAAAAAACAACCAATCTTCGAAATGAAATCAACAATTTCAACAAAGATATGATGAACGTTTATGAAGCATGTGAACCCGATATAACGATCTTCTTCGGGCATGTCCACCTCATGATTTTCAGAATTTGCATCAACACGCGACATTCTAAATGCCTTTAAACTCTAACGATCAAGATTCGTAAATCCGCCGCCGGGTGGCACTTTTTGATAAAATAGCCCTGTGATTGCCTTGAGAATCATTGAAAGCAAATCCAAAGTTCGTAATTCACAGTACAACCATTTTGCCAAAAGTGAGGAAGAGCACTCCACCCCTGGAAAAAAAAAAAAAAAAAAAAATCTCTCCGATGTTGCTCGAGTGTAAAAGAGTATGGTGAAAAAAGCTTTATTCTTGATAAAAAAATCATCTCTCTCCCGCTCCTACTCCCGTAAAAGCGGTTGAGGAAAAGTTTGTACTTGCGAGTTGTGCTCATTCCTTCCAAACTTGTCCAGCCTCCACTGGCAAATGTTTTATCAGAAATATCCAAGAAGATGTCTCATCAAGCAGCCGCGCTAACTACGAACCACCCGGAAACAAACACCGTTTATCAAGAACCCCGATTTCAATCAAATTCGACCTCACCAGGTTTCCTCCCTTCAAACAATCATAATTGCAAAATCAAGGAAACAATTAGAAATCGTTACAACCAAAACCGAGGGAATTTCAATCAAGCTCCACTACCAACCACCCAACGATGACCCCCCAATATATATTTACCCCTAACTCCCCGGTACATCAAGGTCAATCTAATTCGACCCTCAGGTTGTTTAAACCTCCCTCTTATCAAGCTCCCGCTATCAAGCACCAGCTCCTCCATCAAATTCAGTGTATCGAAGGAAGATTTCCAAGCCCCTACGTAAAGCTAAATGATGCTGGTGATAGGAAACATTCAACTCAAGTCAAAACATTGCAAAATCAATTGACCAATCTCACGGACATGCTTTCCAAGATTGTCACATCCAATACCGCCACTACTCGAGAACTCTCCCTAGTAACACTGTTAGACTAAAAGCCGAAGGAGGATTTGAAGGGTATTACCACTCGAAGTGGTGTAGCTTACAAGGGACCCACGATTCATACTACTTCTTCTCCTAAAGTAGTAGAACGTGAACCCGAGGTCACAAAGGATACGATGCATCCTACTAATAACGGAAGCACCAAAGACATCCCACCTCCGGTTGTCCCTATTGTCCATCATGAATCAATCCTCTGTAGCCCGCAAATGCTTCCAGTTAGTGCTCTCAAGCCTTAACCAAAAAGCAGCAATTTCCATTTCCATCAAGAAGAAATGATGAAAGAACGTCGTGAGAAAGCTAACACCAAATGAGAAATTCTACGAAATCTTTAAAGATTAGTTTCGAAATAGCTTTTAACGGGATGCCTTGACTTATTCCAAAAATTCGCCTCGACTCTAAAAACCTTAATCGGAAACAAAGAAAAGTTGAGTGAAATGGCTAGAACCCCATTGAATGAGAATTGCTCAGTCGTCATCCTAAACAAGTTACCAAAGAAACGTTGGAACCCCTGGGCCATTTCTTATTCCATGTGAAATTTCCGGGATTAATACATGCAACGCCTTGTGCCGAATCTGTTGGCGCAAGCATTAATCTTTATGCCATAATTCGTCTGGAAAATCTCTCTCTTACCCGAACTAACCCAGACTTGCATGAACGCTTGAATTAGCGACCGTTCAATCACTAAACAGATCAGTATCGCATGAAGACGTCTAAGTAACGGTGGGAAAGTCCAATTTCCAGCAATTTCGCATCGTCAATTTTGAGCTAAGTACCCCCTCGAGATCCCTTAATCCTCGGGAGGATTTCTTAAAAAGACTAGTCCGTGCATTAATCGTATGTAATACGAGGGTGAAATAACCCTTTGTGTTGGCATGAGGCATTACATTTAATCTGAACCCAGACTTCCGTAAGAGAAAAAATACACGGCTAATTACAATCATACGACGGCAATTCGAATTGACATTATTGAATATGGCTTGTGAAGAATACTCTCAAGAAGTTCTTGGTTTCTCAAACGTGATCTCGAGTGGCAATCCCACTCCTTACTATGATCCAATCGTCTCTACTGTTTCTCTAACTTTAACTCCATTCGGGGACAGTGATTTTCTCCTTTTCCGAATAAGCCGCCTTCTTTTCCTTGCTATGAGGATGATACCAACTTACACCGGAAGTTTGATCCCCAACCATATTATGACCCTGATGGGGACATTCTTCTCCTCGAAGCAATTCTTAATAGTGATCCCTCACACCACCCTCCCCAATCAAGTGAAATTATTTTCGGAAACAACGAAAAAAATAAGAAATATGAAAAATTCCGTGAATCACATCTTCAGTTAATGAGCCCCCAGAGGTTGAACTCAAGGACTTGCCACCTCATTTAGAATATGCATTTTTGGAGGGTGACTGACAATTGCCCCGTCCATAAATATCAAAGATTTTAAAGAATGAGGAAAAGGCAGCCTAAATCGAGGTTCTAAAGTCCCACAAAGCGAGCCATCGCTTGGAACTTTCTGATATAAAGGTAATCAACCCCAGAGTTTTGTACCCACAAATTCTCATGGAAGAGGACACACCGAGCGGTTCGCATACAAAGGCGAGTAAAACCTGAAAATTCTAACTTCATCAAGAAAGAGTGTGAAAAGCTTCTTGACGCCGGATTAATTTTTCTATACTTCAGACAGTCTATGGGTAAAGCCCCGGTGCACTGTGTCCAAAGAAGGGGTGGCATGACCGTCGTCAAAAATGATGAAAATGATCTTATACCAACCATCGATTGGTCACATGGGAGGATATGTGCATTTGACTATAGAAGTTGAATAAGGCAACCGAAAGGACCAACTTCCCACATCCCATCATGACCAAATGCTAGAAAGACCCCTTGGCGGAAACCAATTATAATTGTTTCCTCGATGGCTTTTCCCGGGTTTATTTCCAGATTCCCATAGACCCAACGACCAAGAAAAGACAACCTTTTACTGCCAATAGACGAACACTTTGCCCTATCGTCCGCATGCCTTTTAGGCTATGCAATGCACCCGGCACTTCCAACGATTATGAAGGGCAAATCTTCCAACGCATGATCGAAAAACTATGGAAGTTTTTATTGACTTTTCAGTCCTTCGGGATTCTTTTCTCTACACATATCCCATTTGGACAAAATGTAAAATGGTGTTGAATACACCAATTGGTCCTCAACTGGGAGAAAACCATTTCATGGTAATAAGGCATTGTTCTTGGACACAAAATCCTCCACGTCGAGGAATTTGTAGTCGAATCGTGCTAAAAGTTGACGTTAACGCTAAGCTCCCTCACACCGACACTTGAAAGGTGTCCGAATTTTCTGGGCATAAGCCGGTTTTTTTAACCGACGTTTCTACAAGACTTTACACAAAATACACCGCCCATTGACCACCTGCTTGAAAAAGAGACCTATCCGTTTTTCTTCTCAAAAATTTGTATCGAATCCTTTAATACACTTAAAGAAAATTGACTAGGCTTCCGATTTTGATTGCTCCCGACTGGGACTTGCCCTTCGAACTCATGTGTGATGCAAGCGACTTTGCAATTGGGGCAGTCCTAGGGCAGCGAAAAAACAAGCATTTCCAACCAATTCACTATGCCAACAAAACCATGACTGAAGCTCAAGCACAATACACTACGACTGAAAAAGAATTACTTGCCGTAGTGTACGCTTTTGAGAAATTCCAGTCATATCTCGTTTTGTCCAAGAGCATAGTGTATACCGACCATTCTGCTATAAAGTATCTCTTTGCTAAAAAGGATGCTAAGGCAAGACTGATGCGGTGGATCCTTATGCTCCAAGAATTCGATGTTGAAATCCGAGACAAAAAAGGAGCAAAAAATCTAGCCGCCGATCATCTCTCTAGACTTGAGAACCCTCACCAAAATGAGTTCGAGAACAAAGAAATCACGGAAACATTTCCACTCGAGACTCTTGGATCGGTTGCTCTTCGTGATGATAACACCTGTTAGCCTCAAAATATTGAGTCGAACATGAAGTTCGTTCATTATGTATTTAAGTCTCGGTCAATTAATTAGTTAAT
>BQNB010169555.1:0-13768 GCA_026074375.1 Tanacetum coccineum | reverse complement strand
ACAATGATTAGTAATATGGCAGTTTTGAAGAATCAAGGGCTGAGATTGAATTAAACAAGCACAAGGGCAAATGGAAAGTTGTAATCAAGGCTACTCAACTCTCTCATACAAGAAACACACAAGAGCTCAAGACCCTTTCTCACATCACTATAAAAAGGAGGCCAAGCACACAGTAATCAACATTTAGGAGTAGGAGTAGTGTAGCTTAGAGTAGCTTATTTTCAGCTTATTTACTTTTAATTGTAATCTCCTTTTTAATCTTGTAATCTTTTTCATTATTAATAAAATCTATTTGTTCCTTAAAAGTTTCATGTTAAATTTATGTTTTCCTTTAATGTAATTTCAATTTAAATACGTTTTGAATTAACTTAATAAGCTCTTTTTTTTAACGGCAATTTGTGGCTACATGGCCCCTAGCCCAGAAGGCGTTGCGAGCCCACACAACCAGGTTGGGTCCAGCCGAGAAGGCAATGGCACTCTTCCCTTTACACACGCGAGAGGAAACCCCTATCGTCCTAGACAAGACTCGAACATGAGACCTTGCCTAGGAGGGTAAAACCTCCATACCATTGAACCAAATGCTCGTTGGTTAATTTAATAAGCTCTGATAAGCCTTGTTACCCTACTTAGTGTTTACTTCACTCAGTTAAGCCTTTACAAAAGCCCAACTGAGCTACATTTCCTTCATAACTCACAAAATCTCTCAAAAGGTCAGAATAAGCCACTAGGAAGATAAGCCTGAGAGGAAAGGGCTTATAGGGCTTATTCTTAGCTTATTTAATAAGCTAGCTTGTTGATTTAAGCTCTTTTAAGCAAAATAAGTCCATGTTTAGCTAGGACAAAGGTACATTCTCTTTTTCCCCCTCAATTTTAGCTTATTTTAATTGTTTTGCTTAATTTCTGCTATAAGGATCTGCTTAAATCTGCTTTGTTTTTGCTTAAGTTGCTTTAATTGAGTTTAATGCTTATTCTAGTTTGCTTAATGCTTAGATTTCATTTGTGCAAGTTTTACATTAAATCTGTTAGTTTTAGCCTCATAAACTGCTTATTGTAATTTACTTATTTCCTGTGTTTAATTATGTGTTTTTGATGCTTCATTGCACTTATTTCATCTAATTCTTAATTTGTTTTTATGATTTAAGTCTGGTCACCATTTGTTTTAAGCTAAAAATGTTTTTTATAAATTAAAGGGGTGTTTGGCACAAGCAGTGGTAACTATGGTTTAGCCACTGCATTGAGCTTGTTTTTGGCTCTTAAATAATCCCAACTTTGTTTATCTAGATTTAGGTCTTAATAATTCCTGTTGTTCCAATAGAGAGTTTTTCAGGTATAAATTGTTTTTAAGACTTTAGCTATCTTTTCTAAGAATCTGTGGTATCAAGTCTTTGTTAACATTGCTATTGCTTAAATTGTTTTTTATTGGCTTTTTAGTATCAGTTTAATACTTATTTCAGTTATATTGAGTCTTTTAATGGATTAGTGCAAGTTTTGTTTTTGCCATTTTCAAGTTCTGCATTATCTGTTATATTTAGCCTTACTGTCTAGTTAAAAGTCTTTAAGTCAGGTTTTCATAGCTTATTATAGAATAGTTTAAGTTAGTTTTAAGTTCTAAAATTTGTTGCACAAGCTTATTGAGACCTAATCTCAATCTGTTAATACTTATTTTAGGATTTAGACAACATTTGGTAATATGAATTTAGGGCTGCTCTTTGTAATTTTCAAACTTCAAAAATCAAAGAAAAAAAAATCAGCATATGCTGCTTAATTTGTCACTTTTTAAAGTCACGTTTCTAGCTCATTTCTATTCCAATTTTCCTAAAAGTTGTTTTTATATGTTCCTTGGAAGCTAATCTTAATCTGTTTTTGGGCTAAACCTTTTCACAAGTGCTTATTCATCTAAAATTTTAAGCTCAAAGATGAGAATTTTCCTTTAAAAACTGCTTGATAAACAGATTGTACTTGTTAGTTTTAAGAGATTTTAAGCTCATTCTTTAAGTAGTCTTTGTCACATTAGCTTAATAGGTCTAGGTAGATAGTATCTTTTAGCTTATTAGGTTTTAAGTGCTTATTGAAGGTTCTATAAGCACTAGCAGCTTAGGGATATAAGCTAGCAGTACTAACTCTAAGTTAGTACTGCTAAGCTTGTTTGAGCTCATTTTAGCTTATAGTGTGTGCTTATTTTCTGTCTTAAGTGCTTTTTAGGTCTAGGGAATGTCATTTTTAGCTTATTAGGTTTTTCTTTTTAGCCTATTAAGCTCAAAAGGCCAAGCCAAATTTAGCTTGTTCCATTTCAGTTTTAAAAGCAAACTGCTACTTTCAGTAGCTTATTTCAGCTTATTTTTGAGTTTTAAAAAAATATGTTCTATAAAAAATGCTTATTTTCGGCTTATCAAAAAAGTTTGTAAAAAAATTTCAAAAAATAAAAATACTTAGCCGTATGGGGAGGTCCAAGGTTTGAACCCGTGACCTCTACCCTAACTGCTAAGTATTTAACGCACACTCTCAACACCAACTCGCCCTTAGGACTTTTCCATTAGCATTTCATTTAATTAAATACTTAAGGTCATTTTAGGATTTAGCTTATACGAGCTTATTTGCTGCTTATTCTTTAAGCCTTTTTGCTTGTTTTTATTTTTCTTACATTCTTAATAGTCTAAAGTACTTTTCATGATTTTTCTGGAATTTTTAGAATAAGTTTAGTATTTTTTATTAATTTTCTAGATTAAAATCGTTTTTAATTCATAATAAAAAGATAAAAAAATCAAAAAAATATAATTCTTTTTCTGAAAATTATTTTAAGTCATTTAGGATTCATTAAAATTAAATTTGCGTTCGTAGGGCTTAAATTTGATATACTTGCTTAATTAGTCGCGTTTTATTAATTCCCGTTTACATTTACGTGCTTAATTTCTTTAATGCTTTAATTGTCATTGTTTGTTTGCCTTTACATGTTTTTATTGAGTTTTCATTAGTAGAATTAGAAACCAAATCAAAAAAATTTAGAAACTATTCAAATCACGCGATCACGGACTTAACCTCGATTTTCAATTCACACTTCGTCTAGGGAAAACGACCCGGGAGGTTTTTGATTTAACGTTTTAGTTAAAAGCGTTTATCTTAAACCCGATGGAAAATACTTACTATACTATAATTGTTTACATCCTTATATACTTATATGCTTATATATATAGTGTCTGTCACGCGGGTGACCAGGGTTCGATCCCCGGCAACGGCGCCAAAAATTTGATACGCGTCGAATTATATATACGTATAATATCAAAGTATAAGAAATTCACTAATAATCCTTGAGGACAAAGATTAAAAGCAAATTCTACACAAAATATCATACGTTTACCGGTAAGTGTTCACCGGGTCGTTTATACCCCAAGAATTATGAATTGAAACCCCGTTTTTATTTGGACAATGATTTGAATGGTTTCAAAGTTTTTGAATTGGTTTTCTATTTCTATAAATAAAAACACATAAAACATATAAAGGAAAATAAACGACTAAGGAATTAAGCAATTAGACACTAAAACGATAACGGGAATTAAAGAAAACGCGACAATTAAGCAAGTATATCAAATTTAAGACCTACAAAAGCAAATTTAATTCCTAAACCTCAAATATGATAAAAGAAAATTTTATAAATTTTTTTTTATTTATTTGATTATTTTTCTATTTTTTATGATTTTTTAAAGTTTTTAAACAAAATAAATGCACGAAAATTACCAAAGTTTAAAATAAAAATCCTAGAAAATTACTAAAAGTAGCTTATGATAACAAGTTTGCAGGAAAATTGAAAACTCAAAACAAGCTTAAACGAATAAGCCTAGAAAAAGTTGTTAAGCACTCGAAGTGCTTATTTCAAAGTTGGGCAAAAACACGTGTTAAAGGTATATTGAATGCACCTTAGGACGTAAAAGTCCCAAGGGCGCAGCGGTAGAGAGGTGTGTGATAAAAGGGTTGAATGAGGTTGAGGTCTTGGGTTCGAGCCTTGCTCACACAAGATTTCCCTTGTTTCCCTTTTTCTTATTTTTCAAAAACTTTTTAAAAAAGTTATAAAACAGCTAAAAATAAGCAAATTTTATGAAGACAGATTTTTTTCAAAATCATAAATAAGCTAGAAAACAACTCATCACCTTAACAGATATGATTTAACACTTTTTAACTTATATACTTAACTTAAGAAACTAGATTAAGCTCAAGCATGAACTAATTAAGCCACAAACACCTTAAAACTACTCTAATAAGCAGAACTGAACAACACTTAAGCTAAAACTATAAACCATAAGCTAAGAAAAGCCAAATAAGCACTTTGTCCAATCAACACTGAAAACAGACTAATGAGGCACTTTTGGGCTTAATTTTAAGCAACTAATTGGAACCTTTTGGCTTAAAGACTCACAAAACATTAAAGATCATGCTTAAGACTATTTAAAACAATAATTAAAAAGTATTTTGAAAATCAAATGAACAAAGAAAAGGCTATATGAAAAAGCTGCTTATGCAGTTTACTCTATTTTTTTGGTTTTTCAAATTTTAATATAAAGACAAAGGACAAATTTGCAGATCTAAAACAGACACTCAAATAAGCTATTTTAACTGAAATAAGTCCTAACCTATCTAATTTAGCGTATAATCTACTTGACTTAATTTTAAAAGCTAATTCAAACTATTACTAACTTAAATTTTGAATTGAAAAAGCCCTTTTGGCTGTTTACTTTGCTGCTGCATTTGACACTAATTTGACCAAAACTTAAAACCAATTGTTGCAGACTAAAGGACTTGATTCTATACTTATTTAGATACTAAAACAAGATCAAATCAACAGTAAAGGTAACTTGAAAACATTAAAGCACAAGAGCTTATGAATCTGAGCTTTATGAACTCAGATTCTAACTAACAACACCTAAACTTGATACAAGCTGATTTAACCTTTTAAAAACTAAAAATCCTAAGCTTATAAACTAAAATATGATATTGAAATTCAAATTAAAGAACCAAATGGCACTTGACAGTACTAACTCAAGTTAGTACTGCCATGAGCCAAACACCCCTTTAAAATGATTAAATTCATATTTAGCTTATAAAATTAAGAATTAAAACTCAAACTTCAAATACCAGATGGTAATTAGCTTATAACAGACCTTTTTAGCAAATCACAACAATCAAATAAGCAGAAACAATAAGCCTATAACTAATGCTACTATTTTTGGATTTTTAAAACTGTTTTATAACAATTACTTGCAAACTAAGTTCTAAACTAACAATTGACCATATTAAGCATTGAACAACATTAATAAGCAATATTAAGCTACTCTAAACAATAATAAGCAGGCATTAAGCAGTAATAAGCCAGAATTCAAAATTAAGCTATAAAAGTGAAATAAGGAACTTACAACAGCCTTTGCTCAAACAAGGCTACAAATGCTCAAAGAGCTACTCTACAAAGCTCTAGCTTATCAAAGATAAGCTAGTAAGGTCTTGGAAGCCCTTCCACAACTGGCTTCCCTTCCAAATAAGCTGAGGTACATTTGGGAGTGGATTTTGAGTAACAACAAGCTCAGTTAAGCTTTGAGAGCTTAACTGAGTATTAGACTAGCTTATTAGTATTAATGACAGCTTATTGAGCTTATTAGTTTGAAACAAAGCTTAATTGAACTTATAGAACATTAAGGTGAAAACATGAATTGAACATTAACAATAAGAAATTGAAATTTAATTGATTAACTGAATTGAGTACAATCTTTTAAAAACATTACATTGAAAACTTTAAGCTAAACAAATACAATAAGCTAAAATATCTAAAATAAGCTAATTCTACACTACTTGCTACACTACATGATCTACTGTGTGTGATCCAGCTCTATTTATAGGAGGATGAGGAACCTTCTAGCCTCTTGAGACGCTCCCCCACTTTTAATCTTGACCCTCCAATCCTTGTTTGCCCTCCAAGTAATGATCTAAGCCGTTGATAGTCCTTCACGCATGATTAGCCAATAATTGGCCTTGGGATTGCCAACGTGGCTCCCAAAGGCGTCATTGCTTCTAGAAAGGTTAAGTTTCATTTAAGCAAGGTAAATTTGGGTGCAGGGTGAATTTGGGGACGGAGGGTAAATAGTAAAACTGTTCTTCCCGCCCTTTTCTTTTCTTTAATTCGTTTGTTTGACTGAGTTATATGAGAGGGTTGACTTGGGTTTAAGGGTAATTGGGCCAAGGGATTTGGGCTTTTGGGCTCGGTTAAAGGTTAAGGGTTTATATATTTTGGACTTAACGACCGTTAGTCCCTTAGTAATAAAGGACTAACGGTGTAATTGGATTTGGGACTTAAGGTGAAAAAGGTTTAACATTTAAGGTCCTTTTGGTACTTTCAAGGGTTTGTCTTCTCATGAGTTGACCAAAGTTGACTTTTGTTGACTCTTGCTAATAAATTCCCGGCTCTTGTGTACTCTTTCTGTCTCGTGTTCGTTTTTGTCCAGTTTTTGGCTCTTTTCTTGTGATTCTTGTAATATCCGTACCTACACATCATAAAAGACAAAATATACAATATACAAGCATAATATATTCATTTTTCATCTTTTAATGGTTATTTTTATAGAAAAAAGGATAAGTGTTTTCACACTTATCAAAATTCCCCAAACTAAATGATTGACGTGTCCTCACGCAATGTTATATGCTCTAAAACCAAATACCCCAAAACCTCCTCAAACTAATCATTTGAAAAGTAGCAAAGTCTTTTGTGGGGAAAGTTAAGAAATCCCAAGTTTTAAAACACCTCGCTTTCCCATTTTTCAATATTTTTCCATTTTTATGATTTTCTTAATTTCCAACTTACAACTTATTCATGTGTGACATAATGTATTGCTTTCATTATTCATTGATAACTTTTAGGATCACGGAACAAAAAGCACAAAAAGTGTCCAAATGGATAAATTTATCGTCCCCGACTTTCACTTCTCCAAGCCAAGCTTAAAAACAAGATCATTGTAAAATACAAGTTATGATGCTAACACTACTCATAAAAGCTAATTGTGTAGTATTTATAGTGTGATTAGCACACTATATCCACTCATATATTATGCATCAAATACTAAATAGCAAAAACAAAAATATTTACGGTCAAAGTTGACAAAGAAAGACTTAGAAAGTCAAAAGTGGACAATAATTTTGGGACGGAGGTAGTAATAAGCTAGGGTAATTGTAAGGATCATAAAAATGTCTATTATGATACTTTAAGTGGTTTTATTCATTATTAGTGTTTAGTCTTTATTTTACATAGTAGAAAGTAGTTTGTAATAAGGTTTAATATACTAAAAGTGAAAAATAGCATATTTACCAAAGTTTAGGGACTAAATAGCAAAATTAGGAAAATAAAGGAAGGGAAGCTTACCTCCCTCTCCTATAAATACCTACCCATAATCTTTATTAGGTGGTTAAGGCTTGTAACAAACTCATTTTCCCTCCCTTTTCTCTTTTGTTATAAAATTTAGAAATTATGAAAGACTTGTCTTCCACTATTAATTCTCTCTATTCTATATCATTCAATATCGTGTGATTCAAGCTAAATCAAGACCTAACAGTATCTTTAATCGACACTTTTTAATCCTAACAAATAAAGAAGTAACTAGGTTAGTACGCCTTTCTCCCTTGATCAAGTCTTCCATTTCGTTTCCGCATTTAATTTTCTTGCATTTTTACAATCAAAACAGCTTTTATTACGTGAAAATTTAATTCCGATTTTAGACCTAAACCTTTAGCTCTTGGGACAACCTCGGATTTACCAAAACTTACACTATACACGATCGGGTCTCTGCCCATTAGGCGTTGTAGACCATAGGTAGTCGAGTTTTAATAATTTAAAACTTGGTAACTAATTTAAATAAAAATACTCATCAATAAGTTGGTTGGAATTAAAGCAGATCGAATTTTAGTGGGTGTGAGGGTTTCGAGTTTTTCTTCTTTTTCTCCATAGCTATATCTAGCAAATAACCAAAAAATAAATCCATCTTTAAACAATTCTTCCATATCATCTTCATTATAATCAATGGCCATTGCTCGGTTTAGTGACGGTTCAAGCTCTTCCCTTATAGTGCTGCCCTTTTGTAGAAACATGAGATCATAGTTGCGGTAGTCCTCGATTCCATCGATTAGTCTGTTTGGTGGGCCATACACTAGTAGTAGAAAAGGACGAGCAGGATACATATGCACATTGTCAAGATAGATGTTGAAGTTATACTCACTCGGGTCTTGATTTACCCAATCTGGTGGTGCAGTCATAACATTGTGAAGTTGCTCCATCATATATAACCTTTCAGTTCCTAATCTAATTTGCTTTCTGAGTGCCTTCTCTTTGTTGTGCTCTATCTTAGCAAATTCCACATTTTTTAGTTCTGTTTTACAGAATATGTTTGTTTCATCTTCTATAACGCATGATATTGGAGTTGGTTCTGCTTGATAGTTCTTATCCTGAACCCAATCCGTTTCATCTATCGAATCACCCGTGCATTTAACTACATTGAAAATTTCTTTTCCTTACCATTCGCATCACTTGTAACAACTTTTCCATCTTCCATATCACCAAGTTCTAAGACTTTAGTATCCCCTGAGCCTTGAGGTTGGTTCTCTTCATCTGCATTCTTTGTAGGCTTTGAATAGGATTCCTTAATAATGCTTTAATGCTTCTCTTTCTCTCCCTCATGATAATCATCTGGATGATCCTCATGAGGCCTCTTGCGAAGTGCGTATCCCCTACAAGATTATTGCAGCTGGTACAATTGACATTCACCCTTGAGTAATCCACCGAACAACTTAAGATGTTGTTTCTTAAGCTGCGACGAGTGTACATTCTTGTAAGCATTTCTGATTTCAGCAACTGGAATATCTTGAAGAGGCATGTCATGATTTGATGTTGATGTTTGTTGTTATACTTGTGATGTTATTGATAATGTGGTGTCCGGGTTTTGCTTTATGTAATCCTTAACAACTTCAGTAACAACATCAGTTACTTTTTGCTAGAAGGATTCTGCTGTTACCAAGATTAGTTGCTTTGTGTATTGAACTGTTAGGAATGCATTCATGTCCAAGTAGTATGTTTCATAATGTAGTAGTGGGGTCGATCAAGTGGAGTTGATAGTGGTGTTGGTGCTTGAGTGTCATCAATAATGTGTTTGATTGCATCTTGCACGATGATGGATGGTCCTTGTATGTTTAGAGATATGTGTCGGTTCTTGATTAGTTTAAGATTTTTTAAAGTGCCATAAAAGAAATATGACTTGGATACCAACTATATGATTGAAAAATGGCCGCTAAATAAAAGACAGTTATACTGATATCATAAGAGATTCCTGACACATAAGGATCAAGTCTATTCAGATATCAAGATCAAGGAAGTTCTCAACATCTCTCATATAAATTTCTATGATTACAAAATTCTATATGAAGTCACAGTGTTAAGGGAAGATAATCATAAATATACATTCAAGGAAGCTGATTTACAAAATATGAATTTAAATGGCATTGAGGATTTGTACATAATCTGAAATACATCATAAGTATGCCTTTAAAAAAGACCCTTATCAACACTTAGAATACTACATACCCTTAAACCAATTCATGAGAACCTTAGTGATGAAGACAAGAGTTGCAGACTTTAAAATGAGAATTCAAAACTACCAACGCAAACTTAACCTCACCAAACCTTTAATCACTTTACATGGCATTGGTAAAAATAAAAAATCCACATTTATGAAGGAACATATGTTATTTGGCATCATATACCTCAATAGTATATACCTAAAATGCTTCATGTTATCTAAAGATGTCCACAAGTTCTGCACAAGCACACTAAGAAGTTGATTAAAGAAATATTAGTCAAACAATGGTTTGGATATCCATGCACTCACTAAAGCACAACAACAGGGGTATAAGAAGTTACTTGAAGCCGTGGTCAAGAGAATCAAGTTCAGGGAACAAATGAAGAGGATCGAAGGGTTCCTAAAAGTTAGATTACATGGGAGAGTAGAAGTCTACAAGGAGCGCCCGACATAATCACCCTTAAGGGGAGATTGTTGGATATACGAAAGTGGTGATTATTACATGATTCACCGGTTGTATGTATTGTAATAGATTAACATATGGATTAGTCCATGAGATTAAAGCCCATCAATGCCCATTCAACCCATACTTGTACTAGTATCCCTTATGTGGGAGAGGTGTGTGTGACTTCTATTCTCAATAACACATACCAATTCTTCCTTATTCTCTCTACTTCTATCTTTATATTTCTCTCTCTAAAACTTTTAAGATCGTATGTGTGGAATGATATCTATGTGAACTACATTTTCAAATGAGGCAGTGACACATATTGTATGTTGAGATATCGATCGAGAGAAGATTCCAGCTTAGTGGCTGCCTAGTCGTTCTTACTAGGCTCACCTTTGTTGTTGCTTGGCTTAGGAAGATGCTTCCCAGGCGGGTTGTACCAATCCCATGGCCTTGTTCGGGCCTTGTCATGGGTCTTTTTTGAGTGTATGGTCCTTAGCTGTTTGAGCTAGATGTCTTATACACTATCAGTAATGAAACCCACATTGGAAACTACAATGTGCTCGTTAACCAAACTATTCATGTCGGTACCGTTCCATATTGGCAGTTTATGGCATAACATAATATAGAGAGATCTTTTCTTGAGTATTTTCAAACAAATGCTTTTACGAGTCCTCAATGGGAACGTCTCTTCCGCGTACGTGAACCCGTTTTTCATAGGTTGGTACATGAGTTCTCTACTACATAAGATATGGATTTGATTACTAGTAGAAATAATGTGGTTGATAAAAGGGCCATCCAATTTAGAATAGGTGGCGTTGATCGTAAGTGTTTCATGAGTGAGTTTGGTTTGAGAGTCGGGTTGTATACTGAGGAAATGGCGAATGTGGTTGCGTTTCATTATAGGTTGCCTTAAGGAGTAAGTGTTAGGGTTGAGTCAATGTTTTTGAATTTTTGGCCTATGATTGGGAATTGTGATTTTATGACTAAAGGGATGACGGTTATGTCCATCCGAATCCCGAAGGTGAGATTGGTCCACCGTTGTATTGCTACGACCATCTCGAGGCGTTCAGATTCTACCAACCGCATCACAACGTTTGACTTGTTTTTCTTATACACCATCTTCACTTTGAATGTTTTTGCAACATTCCTTTTTTGCTGGGTTCTTACCGAATATGGCGGATGGCTCTCGTGCTTCATATTGATTTATGGTGGTATGTATGTCACGAGGTTAGTCCGGTCCTGTGGCATCCTGAGACCCGCTATCCAGACTGCTTTAAGTATTGAGACTCGTGTCACCACCATTGGGAAGAAACCTCTCAATGCCATGCACGTGATTTCGGAGTCTATTCCGTGGGTATTTGAGTGGTTCCCGATCGAGCAGGCGCCCATTTCTTAGGATAATGAGGACGAGGAGAATGAGTAGGGGCAACAAGGGGATGGAGTTGGGAGTTTGGCAGATCAGTACATGAGCATGAGTATGGGAGACTGGCAGGCACATCAGAGGTCTTGGATTCCTAAAAAGATTAGCGTTTAGGGTTAGATGGACTTCTGGATAATGTAACTGTTCCTGCGATCATATTGGTTTTATGATCACATTGTTCGACAAGTGCAATATCTTTCGGTTCGTGATCATTTGAGACCCTACATGCAGATTGATCTTTTCCCCGCTCGTGAGGGCGAGCAACATAAACCTCATCATTTAATGTTTATGCGTCTAGTATACGACTTAAATAAAAAAAATTAAAAACTCAAGAACTTAAAAATAAAGTTAACTACATTTTTGGTCCTTTTGGTTTACCGGGTATAACGGTTTTTGCCCAATAGTTTAAAATGTAACGGATCCAGTCTAAAACCTGACGATTCGTAACAAGTTCAGTCCAAAGTTAATAACGTCGTTAGTTTGACCATGTTTGATTGTTAACTGTGAGGGCAAAGGCGTCTTTCTCTTTTCATTCATTCTCTATTAAATACTCACCCACCCCATACCCTCTTTTCCTCTTATCTTTTGTATTTGTTCTTTTCTCACAAAAAAAAAACTAAACCACCCTCTCAAGATCTCACCCAACCGCCTCAACCCTACGACCTTCGACCACCATCGTTGGAGTCTCGCCTTCTGCCACCTTACTCACCACCAAACAACATCCTCACCACCAACCCACTAACAAACATAATTCCCACCACCAAACACCCACCACACCATATACCCATAAACCAAAAACTAGATTTTGTAGGCGGCATATTTTGTAGGCGGCGGGAGATCTTTTCAACAAAGTTCTTACCAAAAACCAAAAACCGTATATGGTATTCGGCGGCAGTTTCATGGTGGTGGTAATGAGGGGGTGGGTTTGATAAGGAAAGTGGAGGGTTGAAGAAGATTTTTTTGTGTTTGTTTGATGATAGGTGAAAGTGTTTATGGTGGCACATGTTTATATTGTTATTTGGATTGCATTTTAGCATGCTTTAGGTAGTTTTGTGGCTGGGCCATGTTTTTGCATTGCTTATGATGTAGTAGTGTCAGGTAGTTTGCATTGCTTCTAGTGTAGTAGTGTCTTTCATTTTGTGTGTCTTCTATGTTGTAGTGCCCCACGTAGGCTATCTCTTAGTTGGCGATTTTTGGTTTTTATAAGAAAAGAGAGTTTTAATTTTGATAATATAGATGTAAGAATTGCTTTTGGTAATAAAAATTTGAAAACAAGTTGTTTATTTACTTGTATCGGAAAAGTGATGGTCGAAAAATGTATCGGAAAAGTGGTGGCCAGAGAATAAAGTGAAAAAGGATAGTGTTGGTGAAGATGAGTGTGCAAAGTAAGATTGAATGACCAAGATAATTATAATAATAATAAGTTTTTAATAATAATAATAATAATAGAAAAGGCATTTTAGTCATTGCACATCATTACCCGAGGGTATCTTAGTCATTTCAGGTTTTTTTTAACGAGTCAAACTAACGATCAACGACAAATGGACCAAAAATGTTATGGGTCGTCAGGTTTTGGACTGAATTCGTTATATTTTAAACTATTGGAATAAAACCGTTATACCCGGTTAACCAGAAGGACCAAAAATGTAGTTTAAAAATATCTTTTATAAAAGAAGAGAGAGAAGAAAAGATAGACATGGTTGTTGTTCCATTTCATATGATATTTACTCCAATGGAGTCATCTTCTTCTTCTTCTTCTTCAGATGAATCATCATCATCATTAGATCCTCCATTTGAAACCCTAACTGACACGTCATCATAAGCATCATCGTCCAACTGTATATATAACTACTTCATCTCTTCACCTAATCATTAGAAAACCCTAATATACTGTTTTTTTAACCTAGGGTTAGGGTTTCATAATTAGTTACCGTTGTTTATTTGCTTTTAATTCACTGCTACTAATTACTTATAACTGAAATTGGGGATTATTTTTTTTGAGTAGTTATGGCGGTTAATTCGCATTCGGAACCCGCGAAAATGGAACAAATTATAACCGAGTTTTTCGCCAAAAGTTTGCATATAATACTTGAATCTAGGTGTCCTTTTGTTTCCTCGCGTAGCGAACACATGTCGTCTTCCGGGTCTAGTAGTTCCAGTATGCGACCTAGGGATAAGTGGTTTAATTTGGCTCTTAGAGACTGTCCTGCCGCGTTAGAAAATATTGATTTTTGGCGTCAGAGTAACTTAGAGCCTATGGTTGTGGACGTTGTTTTGCTCCAGAGGGACGTTGGTTTGGGT
>BQNB010169554.1:0-13768 GCA_026074375.1 Tanacetum coccineum | reverse complement strand
CAAATAAGTAATAATTATGTTTTTTTTAAACCGTATGTTTTTTGTCCGGAGACAATAATTTTAAGACGGTGCGAGTAAGAATGACACACTTATCAATGTATATATATCACTAAAAATACACATGTATTTATCACTCGTAAGAAATAACAGGTGAAGACAGATGACTTATCGGGAAATATGTATTGCATTTTTCATGTATGTTGATGGTCCGATCCGTAGCTTTCCATGATATATAGGCAGATACTCGGTATTTGTCACTGTATTTAATACATCAAGAAATCGTATTTGAATAATATCTGTAAAGTTGATCAATTCCATGCTTGACAAAGTATGAGTCAAATTTATTATCATTAACATTTTCTTAGGATTAGAAGATATTAAGGTTCTAGGCTTAGCACATGCATATAGAAAACTCTTATAATTTATTTTACAGTAGATGAACACCCGCATATAGAGACAAAACCAGAGATAAAAGTAACCAGGTGAATTTACGAAAAAATTTATAAATCTGTAAACACATTTTTGGGTGACAAGGTGCTCTTCCGAAGATTTGATAAATTTTTACGGAATTTTTTTACACGATTTACCATTACGCCACAAAATTTAGAATTTTTTTAAATAAAAGCTAATTCAATCTTAAGAATTATACTATATAGGAATTGTAAACCTAATCAATTGGGGTGACTCAAGTAACTCTAATAACTTGGCAAAAAGAAGTTGTTTTGACGTAGTAGCTATCGAAACAACTACGGAGGCATGGGGATATAAGAATCACGTCTGATTAAATTTAAAACCGCCAAGAAAATATACGCTATCGTTCTTATAGAATTAGAAATCAAATACTGATTGGATCGATTTGATCAATGGTCATTTTTCTAAATTTTTTAACGAGCTTTAAATCTCTTGTACTCTTCTTTTCTAGCTTAGCTTCCTGCTAAATATTTTTAATGAAAATTTATGTTAGAAAAGAAAAAAGGTATATCACCATAAAGAAATTCTCATGAATTATACTCCCTATATTCCTAAAATCGTCATGAATTATATTCCATATATTCCTAAAACTAATATGTCTATTTACAACCTCTCTGTACAATATATGAATAAACAGATATAGCTTTCTGTCCGCGTATATACCGGACGGGCCACATATCCGAACGGGTCGTACGGGTCCGGACGGGCACACTACATCAACCCGAAAAAAGACAAAACGTTAGACTCGATAAAGAAGGACACCTCTTCAAACCGTTGGACAATAACAAGCACTTATGCAACATCGCTATCCCGGGAATTAAGGAGCGATGTCTCCAAGGATTACCGACACCCAGGGCAAAGGCTAGGCATAGGTCGTCTCGTTCATTCCCAATGTGTCAAGAACAGTACTTCCAAACAGTACTTCAAGTAGTATAAATACCCCAGCATTTACTGCTTGAAAGGCAAGGTTTTTTAACCACACACACACATTTACTACTCATAGCCCTTTCGGCTCTTACAAAGGTACTTACTTTCACGCCCGAGCTTGGTCCTGGGTCAACACCCAGACTCTCCTACTTCCTCTAGAACGGTAAATTACTTAAACAAATTGGCGCCATCCGTGGGACGTCTGATCTTATCTACCAAGAATGACTAGTCCCGCTAGAGGTGGAGCTCCGGAGGGTCAAGACGACCGAGAAGGAACTCCCCCTCTAACAAAAGAACAAATCGAAGGGCACATATCCGCCATGAAGTCTATAATCAAAGATCACAACAAGCGAAACAAAGCTAACCCGATACGGCTGAACTTCGAGATAGAAGACCAAGACCCCAATGAAGATCGCATTGTGAAGGGAAAGGAGATTGATGATGAAGATCTAAGTAAGCCTTTCAAAGAAACATTAACCACTACCAATATAGCCTAGTGCCCTAGTGGTGAGCTACCCTGTTGTTTTCACAAGTGGCTTGAATTCAAGCCTTACTAAGGGTGTAAACCGGCCGAGCCAAGCCCAAGCTCAACAAGGCTCGCACTCTGCTCGTTTAACAATGGAGAAGCTTGAGCTCAAACTCAGCTTTTTCTAAATGTTTGAATACTAGCTGCAGATAAGCACCATTTTTTTTTTTTTTTTGAACGGCGAATTTTATTAAAAACTAGCAAGATGCTAGAAGGAGATTACAAAGAAATTAGATGGGGATTTTTTAACCAATTCTCCCAAGAAAAACTCCTATTACAACGATTTGAGCACCAAGTATAAGCATGAAACACAATGTCATCAAAAAGAGTCGATCGTTATTTAATATTTGAAGCAAACCAAAGTTACGTTTCACTTGTTACTCGTAGTTTGTAGGTTATTCAATTCTTTGTTCAACTGCATTTCATTCAAATAATTTTATCAACTACTCGTACTTTCTTTCACAAGACTAGATAGTAATGTAGTAAATACTTCACAAAAGGTAACTTTAATTCTTTCACTTATTGTTTCTTCTATAAAAAAACTGCATTACTTTTCTTACTCACGCAACGAAGTACTGTTTTAAAACTGGCTCGTTTGACATGTTTTGAGAAGCTTTCTTTAGCATGACATGTGATGTCCATTAGAATAGTACACAAAATGACAACACAATTACTTTTGCTTCTTTATTTCCTCTCTAGTCTCACGTTAGTGTAACCTTGACTATTTCTGGAGCAATTGTATCATTTCGTTACTAGATGGTTGTTGGTAATGCTATGTAGGAATAGTCGTGGGAATAAAAACCGAAACCGATACCAAAAAAGCCTGAAAACCGAAACCGGTCAAACCCAAAAAAAACCGGAGTTGTACACCTTTATGTATTTGATGGAAATTTCAGTTTGGTAAGATGACAGGTCTTGAGTCCCAAAAACTTGTCTTTAGACCAAATGGTTTACCTTTTAGTTCTTTTACAACTAACCTTTTATCAGGTCACTTTACATATATACTAAACCTATATAGTCCTCCTTAATCTAATACCGAAGAAGACACTTTATAAATGTTTACAAAACGTCTATAAAAAGGTGATCGAAAATGTACACAGTAACGGTCACCCTCGTAAAAAAAAACCTAGCTAATTAATTTACATGCATTTTCTCTATATACTATTACGCAATGATGCATATGAATCTGTGGCAAATTAATCATCTCGATCATGGCTTTCGTGTGGCGGATTAATCCTCCTATGTACATGAGTACATCTGTAAGTTATGCAACAAATTCTTGATGCCTCCATGGGTCAAAACTTCAAGGATCGTGCATGCATGCCTTAACAACTCGATCAATAACAACATGGGATTTACTGTTCAGCATGTGTTTGTATTGCATGCATAAAATATGATACAAAAAAGTCATAAATGCGTGTAAAATTCCTAACATACATTTGCTATCATCACCAAAACTTGAAAAATACACAATCTCGATTTACATATTTCTATCCCTTTTCTCATTTCAGTAATATTGTATAGTGCTAGTCACTGACCAATAAGAAATCTCGACCCTTTATACCTTTACACACGGATCATGAATGTATGGTCCCGATCTCATTCTCAAACAAACACAAAACTCCTCAAACTAGCACAAAATATCCATCGTGTAAATGTCCCTCTTTTACCCTTATATATTACACACATTAAAACACACCAAACACACACTTTTAGCTACCAGCAGCCTCTTCACTTCTTTTTTGCCAAACCCTAACCCATCAGATATAACAACCCATTTCACACACCATTGAAGCACTCACCACTTTATGTACGGTCATCAGTTATTTCCATATGTTGCTCTTTCTATCTTGACAACGGCGTTGTCCGTGGGCTATACTACTTTCATAACGAAATTTGTCACCATCTTCTTTGACGTACTCCAACAACAACTAAGGTCTGATTCCATTTTACTCGTAAGTTCAGTTTCTTATGCAAATTGTTTCCTCAACAGGTCCAAATAAAAGGAATTATTTCACATTATTGTTTGATTTTAGTTCATTTTTTTATGCAAACAATGATTTGTAAAATTATTATGATGTTTCATTAAGTGGTGAGATCCTCAAAGAACATGACCTAATCAAAGAAAAAAAAAACAAGAGATCTCATCCATTGATTTCATTCTCATCCAAGGGCTATTTTTAAATCTTCCTACCATATTTAAACTTAAAAAATAACCACCTAACCTTTCATTTAATTAATTTCTTTCTCTCTCCTAAAAACACATACAATCGGAAAACACCACCTCTCTCCGCCGGAGACACAAAAAACCTCGCCGGAAACCTAACTTCTCCGTCGGACACACCAAATAACCATCGCTGCTTCATTCTACGACTGTAAATCAGACAGAAACACAACAAACTCGCCGGAAAACACCACGACTCAGTAAGCAACAACTTTGTAGCTTACTGAAAAAGCTAGGGAAGACCCTAGCTATGTCTTGATGGGGCCTGAAGTCGACTAAAATACTTCTATCAGCTTTTATGTGCTATGTGGTACTATTTGTATAAAGCTTACGCAATCGATTATATCGTTGGATTTAACCCGATTCATTGAAAAAATGAGCCTTAAGTGAATATGTACATAAGTTAATTATTCGATAATTAGAATCATCATTAATGTTTGCATGTTTTAATTGTTAAGTGATTAAATAAATGTTATGTGTATTTATATGTTTATATTGTTTAATTTTAAGTTTTGACTTGTGAGAAATAAAAGGGTTTTTCGAAAAATAAATATAAACATAACTAATAATTATGAAATAAGATTTATTATGGACTATTAAATGAAGTCTTATGTGTCAATTTAGGTTCGGCTTATATCCGATAATCAAGGCCTTTGGGTTTTCCACGACGAGACTTGTAATTTAATAGTTTATAATGTGTTTTTAAAATTAAAGATTTAATTTGTATCAATGACGAAATTTGCAAAAGTACTATTTAGTTGAAAGGATAAGGTTCGGAGAGACTCATCAAGACTTCAGTATTGTAGATACCATTACCCTATAATGCCGGACTACGTTATAGTTTCCTTACCTTGCATACTATTTAGAAAGTCACGAATGGTCTAGTGTTTGAATGGTTTTTAATTATTCTTTAATCCTTTTTCGCGATAAAATATAAAATCATTAAGATTTGAAAACATGTTGAATCGTCAATTTTTAAAGTTAACACTATTTATACATGAGATGTATGAAAAATAAGTGATACCATAATAAATAACTTAATTGAGTAAAATTTTTATTAAATTTATGATACGAAGATGTATGCATGCTTCTTCGTACATATTTGACACGTCAAATATAAATATCCTTTTTTAAATAAGTTGTTGCCATCCAATTTGTAAGAACACTTGCATTTGCCTTTACATTACGTGAGACGTAGTTAGATTGCAAACCCAAGGTGATTATACACTCTTCGTGAGAGGTTGGTGTCACATAATCACAGTTCTTGATTGGACGACTTAATCGAGGTAACCGGGTGAGACCTTATGCTCGAGGAATAGATGGGATAAAACATGCTTACTAGTATATTAATGTAACAAAGTAAGTCCCATAATGTTCTAGAAATTTCACCGGTGATAATTATTGATCGTCAATTACCTTTTGAATACACCATTGCTAGCAGATTAACTGATGTGATGTGATATGTCAAGTTGAATCCTAGGCCTTAGAAAATTAAATGTTTATTTATTTAAACATGGGTAGTTAATTTTTTTCAAGGAATATTATCCAAAATACTAATTCTTGACCTTTACTATGTTTTGTAAATGGCACTACCTGTCTAAAACATAAACCATTCGGCTTTAAGGTCGATATTTGAAAGAGAAAATATTTGTTCAAATAACAATGATTGTTTCTATTCACCTAAGATGTCTTTATTTTGAAAAGAAGTTGTTTTGTCATTGAACAACCGTATTTTTCCTGCTCCACCTGCCATTACCAAGTACTTGCGCAGGTGGAATGCGGTTTTAATGATGCTCATAATGACGTTTGGCGTCTGCCTTTATTGCTCTAAATTATGACTCCGAACTCATTGGGACAGCTCAAAAATTCTCACCTTAAGATAAGCTTCAGGAGATAAAATCTATGTTTAGAAAACAAGCTGGAGTGGAGCGGTTTGAACTGATCCAAACTTTCCATGCTTGCAAATAAAAGGTGGGAAAACCAGTTGGCCCATATGTCATTAAGATGAAGAATTATGTGGCGCAACTGGAACGTCTTGGTTATGTGATCCCATAAAATTTTAGTGTTGGTTTAATTATGAATGGTCTTCAAAGACTTTGTTGGTTTTGTAAGAAACAACAAAATCATAACATGGAAAGACAATTGATGAACTAGCATCTCTTGCTATTTAGAGTATGAGAAGGGTTTACTTTAAAAAGGCTGCTACACCACAAGTAATGGCGATTCAAGGTGATAGTATCTAGAAAGACAATAAGAAATCGCTTAAGGCTAAAGGGAAGGGTAAAGGGAAAGGCAATGGAAAAGATAAAAGTTATATCCCTAAGCCTAAAAACCCTAAACATCTGCCTAAAAGAGCGAATCCGGCAAAGGATGACACCTCCACCCTGCAGCATAGAGTAGGTCATTGTAAAATTGAATTGTCCTGCTACCTTGTCTAAGTAGTATTTGATTAAGAAGAAGAAGCAAGTTGGCACTGCCAGTTCTTTAGATAGCTTCGTAATAGAATTATTTTCTTTTCCTACTAAATCCTGTGTGTATGACACTGGTTGTGATACTCATATTTGTAACACAAAACATTGTCTTAAAGGAGTAAGAAAGTTGAAACAAGTAGAAGCTATTGGAAGTGATGACTTAGTTTTACCTAATGGTCTAATGATTTGTTTAGACAATTGCCATTATGCACCTACTATTACTAGAGGTGTTGTTTCAGTTTCACGTTTGGTTGTCAATGGTTTTATCCAATGTTTTACGGATTATGGAGTTTCAATTTCTAAAAATAATGTTCTTTATTTAATGATACTCCGAGTGATGGTATTAATGAAATTAATATGCTTAATCTTTTTCCAAATGTTAATTCTATTTATAATGTTAACTCGAAAGACTATAAAAGCACTTTGATCAGATCAAGGAGGCGAATATATTAGCCCAGAGTTTAAAGATTATCTGAAAGTTTGTGGAATTGTCCAGCAGCTTACACCTTCAGACACGCTAGTCTGAAAGGAGGAATCGTACCTTGTTGGACATGGTTCGATCGTTAATGAATATTACAACTCTGCCGTTATCCTTTTGGCATTATGCTCTAGAGTCTGCTGCACGCATTCTCAATATGGTTTCAACCAAGAAGGTTGATAAGACAACGTATGAACTATGGTACGGAAAAGTTCCTAACTTGTCTTACTTAATGATCTGTGGATATGAGGCACTTGAGAAGCAGGATACGCCTGACAGACTCCAACAAAGATCTTTTAAGTGTATCGTTGAAGGATACCCAAAGAAAACAATGGGTTACTATTTCTACTTCCCACCCGAAAACAAAATAGTTGTTGCGAGGTATGTTGAGTTCTTGGAGAAAAATATTATATCTTAAGAAGTCAATGGGATGGCGGGAGAACTTGAAGAAATTCAAGATGAAGATACATCACCTTCTGAAAAGACTAGTAAAATTCCTATGGAGGTTGAAGGTTTCGAACCACCTCAAGAGGAATTGATTCCCGTTCGTAGGTCCGTATGGACACATGAGCTCCTGAACGCTTATGTCTAAATGTAGAAATAGAGGAGTATAGTTTGAGGGATCTTAATGAACCTACTAAATATAAAGCTGCAATGTTAGATCCAGAATCTGATAAGTGGCTTGATGCTATGAATGCAGAGATGCAATCCATAAAAGATAATCATGTTGGGCCTTGGTTTATCTTCCTCCTAATTTGTAAGACTGTTACGAGCAAATGGCTTTTAAGGAAAGACTGACATGGAATGGGTAAATGTACACAGACCTATAAAGCTCGTCATGTACATAGTGTTTTACTCAAACCTATGGGTTATAGTGAAGAAATGTGCTCTACCCAGTTGCGAGCAATAGAGCTATTAGTAGTCTTAAACATAACACAACAGCGTTCTGATTACTATGAGATATGGCAAATGATGACAAAAAACTGCCTCTTAATGGTTATCTTGAGATAAAGTATATTTATATGGTGTAACTAAGATTTTGTGTCAATCTTAAACATCCAAGAAAGTAATGCAAGCTTTAAAGATCCATTAATGGTCTTAAGAAAGCATCAATGAGCTAGAATAAAAGATTTTATGGGGAAATCAAAAGGTCTGGATTTACTCAAAATCTTAATGAGCCATGTGTATATCAAAAAGCTAGTGGGAGTAATGTTACATTCCTCATCTTATATGTCGATGACATAATTATCATGGAAAATCACATTCCAAGTTTACAAAGTGTAAAGAGATATCTTGGAAAATGTTTTGCCATGAAAGATTTAGGGAAAGCAGCATTTATTCTTGGAATCAAGATCTACCAAGATAGATCGAAGCGATTAATTAGGCTTAGTCAAAGTGCTTACATGGATAAAATCTTGAAATGTTCAAGATGGATAATTCCAAGCATAGTATTATCCCCATGCAAGAAAGACTTGACTTGAATAAAACACAAAGTGTTACAACACCCGGAGAGTTGAAGCAGATGCAAAATGTACCCTATGCTTCGCCAATAGGATCCTTTATGTATCCGGTGAGATGCACTAGACCTGATGTTACGTTCACGCAAAACATAACAAGCCGTTTTTAATAGAATCCAGGAAAACCACACTGGACTGTCGTAAAAACCATAATTAAGTATTTAAGAAATACTAAAGAGATATTCTTGGTTTATGGTAGAAATCCTGAAGCTGAACTTAGAGTTAATTGCTATTCCAATGCTGGATTTGAGACCGATAGAGATGAAATAAAATCTCAGACAAGATACGTCTTCATTTTGAATGGAAGGTGGAGAAGACTAGAAAAGCTCCAAGCAAAGTACTACTGTAATGTCCGTTACAGAAGCTGAATACATAGCTGCTTCAGAAGCAGAGATGAAAGATGTTTGGATTAGAAAGTTTATTTCAAGGCTTGGTATAGTACCAACAATAAACAAACCAATTAGGATGTTTGTGATAATTCAACCGCACTTCTTATTGTCAACGAACTGGGGGTTCAGATGGGCGTCAGACACTGCCATAGAAGATACTTTCTTAAAGTTCACACATATGACAATCTATCATATCCTTTAACCAAGGCTTTACCGAAAGGAAAGCTTATTCAACATGCTAGGAGCATGTGACTTCGTTTAGCTAGTATTTTCATGTAGATATCTGTTTAGTATTTGGATAAGGAATGTTAAGACAATTTTATTAATGATAAAGATACGAGGTATGAAGTTATATTTAATATAAATCATGTCCTATATTTGCATGTTTAATCAATGAATAAAATTTTTATTATTATTCTATACTAGTCCGTTGTTGATCAACAATATGAGAATATTGTTGAACTATATTGTTGAACTAAGACAAGTCTGAGTGATTGGTGATATTTTAAATATTAAAGGATCTGTCCGCCAAACTCACATGATATTCATAAGATGAATATTGGACTTCCCCAACTAACAAGACTATAACTTTATGGATCGGCGTCATTAAATGAATCTTGTGAGTGATTTTAATTTACTAAATCCTTAGACTTGAGATGCAAGTAGGTCTTGCATGTGTGGATTGTCCTTCTTGATTTAGTTTAAGTTATCCTGAAAATGCTAGCTAATAAGAACTATTTCAGAAGTGATTATGAAGCATGGTGACAAGGCATTTGTAGTCAATATAGAATTTGTTCCTTCAATAGTTGAAGTATGATGCCACCGGGCCCCTGGTAGGGTTAATCAGATGTATGTGTGGTCGCGCCCAAAAGTTCATGTAGAAGAGTCTCGATGAGTTTTGGTAATCTTGGTTAATCATATATACGAGAAACAGAATCGTTAAATAATGGAATGACTTTGATTCATATATTTTAAATACGTATTGGAAACAAAGGGATTGTGAATGCATAAATCATTCCATCTGGTGACTTTCTGAAACCAACTGATCTTTGATATTCCAGGGAGCATTGCATTGTTGCTATATGCTTACCAATGTTATTATATTATATGATACATGTCCAAGTGGGAGCTGTTGGATTATGTTCACGTATAAATAATATATGTTCGGGAAATTGATTCGAGCCTAAGGGACGCACCTTAATACTTAAAGTATTAATAATTAATATATTAAATTTAATATATAATGTGATAATTAAACATCGTTAATAATTTATTAACGTAACAAAACATTACTAAACGTCATTAAATGTTAATACGAACTAAATAGTTATAAGAAATAAAACTAGAGGGTCGGGTTTATCGTTTTCTGAGTCATAGCCAATGAGTGCCAATAATCTTAAATAGAGGAATGGAGTCGCTTGACTTGCAAGCCTAGTCTTGTAAGCCTATAAAGATGATATTCCTTTTTTTTTATGAACGACAAAGATGTAATATAATAAAAAAAAGAGACTAGTATGCAAGACGCAGAAACTTAAAGTAAAATATAGTCATCAAAGAGAAAATACATAACAACCAGTAAAACCTACAACGTGTTTATCTAGCAATCATGGTCACAGTATACTTGAATTAGTTCATGCAATACATACATACGTTCTATTGCATGCAATACATGCATGGAAGATAAGTTTTAGTTCCGTGTTTCTTCCTATCTTCCTGCCGATCGACACCAACACATCAAAGGTTTCGGGTTGGTGTTTTTTGGGTGCATTCGAATTAAAAGAAACCACAAGGTATTCGTGGTTAGGGGTTGTTGAATGTCAAAATTTGAAATATGTTTACTCATCACTACTAGAACTAAGCATATATTATTGTTTGCTACGTACTATTGGTGTGACGAAGTAGAGAAAATTTCGTTTTAAATTTTGGGTGGTTTGCTGGTATTTTATATTATACACACGCGTATATTAAAACGGGTAGGTTACATGTAATGGCTAAAATGTACGATGTCATCAATCTCTTATTGATTATTTTATACACACGCGTATATTGAAAACGGTGGTTACATTAATGGCTAAAAGGTACATGTCATCAATCTCTTTATTGATTATTTTTCTATACGTGATTATATGTTTTCCGATGCGTACTCGTGATTTGTATTAATCAATAGTTGTAAAACCCCAACAGACACATGCTTGCTTATTATGGCGGCGACGTTCCTTATGGTTGCGTTGGTTTTGATATATACAAGGCCATAGAATTTTTATTTTACAGGGGTTGTTGTCCCCTTTACCCAAAAAAAAGGCCATAGTATTCACACCGAACTATCTAAATTAAAGAAATGAAACCTTCCATTGAAGAGAGAAGGGTTTTTGTAATTTGCTTTGGCCATTACACATACACATACAAATACAAATTTGAAGATGATTAATTTCCTTTTGTTGATAATTAAGAGCTAGATTTCCTTTTGTTGATAATTACGAGCTAGACTTTACTTTAGAACTGGCCAATTCTAGAGTATAGACTACCTTCCTACTAAAAAAAATGAATTCATCACGTTCAAATATGTATTTGTATAACAGTTAAGAAAACGCTGCCCAAGTTGATGCTATATACGTTTTACGAAAAGGAGGAGACGGAGATCGACAGCGGTTGGCCTTACACATGGCAATCGCACAATATGAATAACCCAACAAAATTTAAATTTAACATGAAAGATCAACAATACGGGGTGTAAATAGGTCGACATGACTCAAACCTGGACAGATTAGTTAGTAACTTTATTCAGATTGTTCGGATTTACTTTGCTAACCTGAATAATAAATAAATTCAGGTTTCGAACTAAAAAAGATTTGGCTTATTCAGGTCTCGGGATCTGCCGAATAAGATTTTTGTTTTTTTTTTCTATACATCCTTATACTTATTCATGTAACATTCGAAGTATTAGGCAAATTTATTACACTAACAGTACTAGGGGTGTTTACGGGGCGGTTCAGTAGGAGATTTTAACTATTCATAGCAGTTAGCTCATTTTATGATCCGAAAATGAACCGTATTAGGCGGGTAACCAGACATACATGTACCCAAAATGAGCGATTACACGTGGTTCGGCTAACGGTTAACCATCGTAAAAAATTAATCGAATCGAATCGGACGAATAATAACATAAATCAAAATCTATTATATCATTGTAGTAAAATTAAACAACACTAGTTGGTTACCCGCGCATAGCGGCGGCAATAAAAAATTTACTAACTCGACTTTTTACGTAATTTCCTACCCGCTTAGTAATTTCATTTCACAAATGTATGTGGTTCGTTGGGGTTGTCCCCGTAACTTCCCGCAACACCATTATTAACATCATCATTCTGCTGCATGTAAAAAGACAACAACATTTCTCCGAAAGTATATAGTTTTAAACGTATCAAGTTTATATTTAAAATTAAGATTAAAGATTGAAAAAAAATATGAAAGCAGAATAATAAAAAAACCCATTAAAATGGTAAAATAAATAAAATTATAAAAATATAACAAAATAGATGTAGAAATTAAAGAGCATAAAATTGTTAAAATATGGCAAAATTAAATCAAAATAAAATTAAATAAATTAGATAAAAAAGATATTTCAATTTGAAAAACCAAAAGTATTTTTTTAATAAAATGTGACACATGTCACTTTATGACTGTGATCCCAAAATTAGATTGATGGTCAAAGAATTGCACCTGCTTATCTTAATTTTTATGAGCCTCACATTATAAATGCTTTATATAGTAGTATATATATAGATTAAAAAGAGATTAAAGTAATAGTAAGGTTATTTCATCGCAATAAAAACATTAAAATTATACCTAAACCCTAAACCCAAAATGTAACAAAATAAGTAATACTATTTATTTGAGGTTAATAAGTTACATTATTTTTATCATATGTAATGCATCGACATTAGTAAATGATCACAATGTAAATAAATATGCGATACACGATAACTTAATACTTGTATATATATTTATGAAATGATTTACATGTATATTATACACGGTTTCGATTTCGGTTTCGGTTTCGGTTCGGGTAACCGTTGATAACTAAAAGTAAAAACCAAAACCGAACCGTGATAAATGATAATTTCCGGCTTCGGGTTTTCTTGGTTCGTTTTTTCGGCTATCGGTTTTTTTCAGTTCCGGATAATACGGATCGGCTTGGTTCGTCGGTTTATTGGATTTATTGATCCAAATTTATTAATACTCGATCATATACTTAAATCACGGAGGGAGTATTTACTTTTACCTATATTTTTTACTACTTCCTCAGGCTGCATTTATCCTTGCTCACTTTTCTATTCAAACGCTTTACACCTACCATATTTATTGGATGTTTCCTCCAAAGTCCAAACCCTATTTCTTACACCATTAAGCCTCAAATCCCTTTTCCCCAAAGTTATGTGTGAGCTTTATCCAAAGAACTTGACTTATCACAAAGGTGTTAATTTATGAATCACCCTCTTAAAAGACTAGCAGTAGTTTGAGGGAATGATCCGGGGATCGTATTCCATGCTGGAATTGATGAGTACGTTGCGTATCTCGTGGGACTTGGGTCGTTTAGTAAAAATGAGTTAATGCTGATGTTAAGAAGAGAAATCCATGAGAAAGGAATGGAGGGGACGGAACTCAACCTGCCTTCGTTTTGTTTACGGTTGAAGCTTGGCGAAAGGAAATTTTACAAAAGGACCGGGCAAAATGTTGGGAACGCTAAGTCAAGTATTTGGTAAAA
>BQNB010169553.1:0-13768 GCA_026074375.1 Tanacetum coccineum | reverse complement strand
ATATTTTTTGGATTCCGTTGTCTTTGTTCCTCGACTTGGCCAAAACTCGCGAATTAAGTATTAAGCATACTTATCTTTAAAAGTGTTAAGTATTACCTTGAGTTAAAAAGGTTTTACAAGATTATTACAAGTAAATAAAATTAAAAAAATGATTTTTCCCCTAGCCTTGTAGCCACCGGCTATGGCAATCCACACACTCCAAACATTTTGATTTCTCATGTACAATGATTACAAGTTTACTTCCAAGGTTAATATAATTTGGTCACTTCTCACAAGTAAACACATAGTTCAAATTTTTGTTTCTCTTTTCTTTGTCTCCCTTGCTCGGCCGAAAACCCTCACACACATACAAAAATAATTTCCAAATTTTTATTATTGAAATCTATTTAAACCTCATTCAAAAATGGTTTAGATTAATCAAGAACCAAGTGAAAACTTGTTTTCGTTCTCCCCCTCTCCTTTTGGGTTCGGAGGAGCAACCAAAACAAACACCCTTGGTGTTTGTATTTTCCGAGTCATAAAATGTTATTTAGATGATGATTTATTAATCATCTAAAGTGAAAAAGGTTACATACAACAAGGTTTATGCATGTTTGGGTTTTAACTAGATTCTTTGGATTTTGTTGAGGAAAAAGGGGATTAATACAAGATTAGAAGTATAAGGTAGTGGGGAAAGTTTTGTACAAGATTTGATTAACTAAAAGTTAAGGTTTTGGGGTTTTGGTTTGTTCGAACCGTGGCAAGGACACCAAAGGAGGTGTTTTGGTTTTTGGTACAAGATTGATAATCAAAGGAGTTGATTTAGTTTAGTTTGCGTCGTATTTAATTTCAGTTTTGGTCTGGATTGCGTCCGAAGTCGTGGCTAAGGAACAAAGGAACGAGACACAAGTTTGATCGAGTCCGATTTAGCCTTAAAAAGGCATTGTAAGTATTCCTATTACTAGTAATACGTTTGTTTTCGCGATTTGATTTGTTTTTAATTATTGCATGTGATGAAATCCGAGCGAACTTGCGTCGATTAGTTAGATTGTGATTTGGGATGATTGAGCGATGTGAATATCGTTGATAGATTAGTTTAGATAGGTCGTGAATGAATTTTTGGTCGAAAATGGATTTTTGGCATATTTTGTAACATATAAGTTTCGGCAGAAACTTTGGCACGGAAAACGAGGCACGAGATTTTGGAAATTGTAATTTTTGTTTGATAATTTTGACAAAGTTTATTTTTATGATCGTTTTGATATAAAATGGAGCTTCTAACTCCTAATAACGAAGAATCTTGAGCGAAATCGAGATATACACTTTAAGCTAGAAAATAAAGTCACTTGTAATATATTAAAAACAGACAGAAATTTAATAGTCCGATTTGAGCACTTTCGAGTCCATTTTAGCCTTCCGGCGAAACACGAAAGTTGTTCGGAATATCATTTTACTTTGCTCCCGAGGTTTGTAGTTTTAAAATCGCATGTTGAGATTCAGGTCTCGGCTAAAACTAAAAAGTTGTCCGGAACATCGTTTTGCATAAAATCTCTTTAGTGTCCGAATCGTGAAAATGTGATATAGCGGGTCGTTTTGAACGGGTCATATCTAAGTAAAAGTATGTATATATTTATAAAAGTCAAACAAAGTCAAACATTGACTTTATTATGTAAAATGAGCTAATATGGAACTTGCGAGTTTTTATAAAGATAGTAATCACTATTAGTATTATGACAATAGTATTTTGGATTTAACGACTTTTAACGAATAAACTTAACTAGTTGCGGTGTAGAAAATAAATATACTATAGGTATAAAAAGTCAACGTAAAAGTCAAACAGAGATTTTAATCGACATTAATATGTCGTAAAGGTTAACTTGGTTAATAAAATAATATCAACGGATATTTTAAGAACAACGGGTATTTTACGACCGTTGGTCGGTTCTAAAAATGGAATGTCTAAAAATAGTAACTTTTGTAATATTCGGATATAACTCCAATACGAGTAATTAATAACCAGATTGGGTGTAAAATGTACGACGAGACAAATAAAGATTATTATACGTATAACCAGATGACGAGACTTACTAAAAATGGTAACTTTTTGAAAATAGCAACTTTCCAAAAATTGAAAGTTTCCGAAAATAGAAAGTTTTTAAATAAAGTATTGTAACGTCTAAGAAAAAAAAGAAAGATCGTAACTCAATTATGCGGGGTTTAGGATCTAAGACGCGCAAGTAGATTTCTCATCACATGTGTATGTATATCTATATAGTTTTAATAGTCGCGATGTACGCACTATTTGATCGTATCTTATTGTATAGTAATCGAGCGACATAAATTATAGGTCTTGATTGAGTTCATTGTTGAATAGTTCGTGATTGTTTCAGTTATTTGATCTTCGGTTTTGACCAAGGTGAGTTCATAGCCTCGCTTTTGAACTATTTTAATCATTTTAAAACCTGCGAGGGGGATACATGTTGTTTTGAAAATTAAACGCGATGTGTTTTGATACGTGATATGATTTCATTGCTATGAGTATATGCCTTTTACTGTGTGACCGTTAATTACCGAGGAGGTAAACGCTGAATGCATTAAATAGATCTATTGGGTTTGACAAACCTGTCCGGGGTCTGAATTCGATGGTGAACACCCTGTAACAGACATTTTGTATTGAGATTGGGGGTGGTGGCATACTTCCCGATCAGTATTTATCCTAAACGATAAATGTGTTAAGGTTCGGTACACGGGCTCATGTTAGTGGAAATCATGATATAACTTGCCTTGCAAGCAATGTTATAATTGTTTTGTGGAACCAAATATTGCGTTCTGAATGTTATATGTAAACTCTATGAATGCACTCAACGTTTTGTTGACGTTTTTAAGCATGTATCTCAGGTTTAGGAGTTGTTGATGGCTTGGATGGAACGGAACGCCGATATCAGAGACTGTGTCTCGGTGAAAAATTATACATTTTATAAAAATGGGTTTTGTAAGGAAGTCGTGCTGTGACTTATTAGAAAAGAAATTTCTAAAGTTATTTGGGACCTATGTAACTCTGATTTTCTTCATTATATTAAAATAAATTTTGTTTTATAAACGTATCATTTGAACGCTTACTGGGACTCGTGTGCTTGTATTATGAAGTAGCACCCCAAATGTTGTATTCCACTGCGTATCGTATTTTGAGGGTGTTATAAATGTATTGTGGAATATCAAGGGTTTGAGGTATGATTTGCTTATAGAAATTAGTCAATGCAATGAGGAACGTGTTTATGCTCAAAATTCGAATTATTATTTACTAAAAGGCAAGCACGAAACATCAAAGGACGGAACCCAATCATTTTATTATGCGAAAATTCCCTAAAAGGTCCGAGTTCAAGGGTGCTAGTCACCTTCTCCCCCAAAAAACATTTTTAAGCCAAAAGAGTCTAGGGCGACTGTGTGATAGGGCAACCTCACCACAACACGCCATGTGTCCCATATTTTATTATTAAAGTACAAAATGTTTAATTTGGGCAATTTGTCCTTATGGGCGACTTAACTTAGGGCGAAAAGGGTTTTTTAGTCTTTTTACATTGGTTTACTTGTACATTTGTAGACAAATTAACAATGGATTCATCTAGTTTTATCACCCAAAATTAGCACAAATTTATCAAAACACACACACAAACACAAATAAAGAAACACAGATCATTCTTCATCCTCACCACCACCACCACCCCCTCAGCCTCATCCCACACACACAAACATAGACCCCAGGTACACACACACACACAAAACGCACCTCACCACCATTCACAATATTATCCTCCCCCTACCCCCCCCCCCACACACACACAGCACACCTCACCACCATCAAAGTATAACCCCCAAATTCAATTTCAATACAGAACATCGAAACCCTAAATTTTTTAAATCAGCAAGAAGAATGGTTTAATTAGTACAGATTGAAGATTTAATGGTTTAATTAGCAGGATTGTGATGAATACAAATTTTATATATAATTTTTCACGTTTTGATTATTAAAAAAATGATTTAGCGAGTTACTAGATTTGTGTTTGTGATGATATCTGGTGTTTGCGAGTCACTGATCAGTTTTCTTATTCTTATTTTTTTTTACTTTTTGTCTTTGCGGTGTATAGATGGGATGCTCGCTTGTGTTTCTACAACACTTAAGAAGGTTATGGCTTTTCCAACACAATATGTTGCACAAGAGAGTACACACATCAGTTAAGAGGTATTTTGTTCATTTTATATCGCTTACCGCCTTTTTACTGTAATGAAAATTCAGTGAGAATATGCGCAAAAGCGCATCCAAACATTACCTCATGTAGTGTGATTTCATATGGCTTGGTTATCGTGTTATCATCATTCTAATACTCATAGTCACATCCAAAATGGAATGTCAAATCCCCCCTATGCTGGCAGTCGTTACAAGTCTTCAATAACAGTTTGTTCCAAATTTAAGTGAAGTAAATTTGGCAAAATGAAACCATTTTCCTTGCGATAATGAACAAGAAAGACGCAAAAGATTGATAGTCATTGTATTTTAGTTTCGTATCAGATAAACATCATCGCATACAAACCAATATTCTTAATTTCTTATACTTTTTTATTCGTGACTGTAGGGATGGAGGGGATTCTATGTCAATAAGCATCATGAAATGGCTAGTAAAGCCGATGCTGTTATTGCGTTCTTGAAACAAAACATATCCTCAGAATCTGTCGAGGTTAATCATTATCTGGTTGCAATGCAAAACATGAATGCAATGCAGTTTGGATTCAAAGACGTGGTGCTGTTCTTTTTCAAAGAAGATCGTCATGTGTTGCTTATTTTGGCTGGTATGCACTACTGTATTGCGTGACTTGGAGTTCCGGTAAGCATAAAATATATATTCAAATAGTATTGTCTATTATTAGTTAGATAGATTATTGCTATTTTGCGCAGGCTAAACTAAACGAGGCTTTTGATTCTGTGGAGAATGTTATTTTTATATTTTCGGTTAACAGAACGAGGCATTTTTAGGTGGGTCCGAACTTAGAAACATAATTGACATTTCAAATAAGTGAATATTTCATAATAGGGAGTCTTATACAAGACAAATATCTTTTATTCCAATTTTTCTCATGTGGTATTCAAGATGAGTGTATTATTGTTCCCCCAGGGTTGTGCAAGGATGGCTTCTAAAACTGGTGGCTTCGTTGATGGAGGTAACTGGAAGTACGAGCATGGGACGGCACATTATGGACATAATTTTGGTGTCAGATGGCTGAAGGTATATATTCTGTAAAACTTAACAACGATTATATCATGATCGTCTGATAATTTTGGAGATTAACACATGTATTCTCTAGCTCAATGAGCTTTACATACATCAGTATTCAGTAGTAGTACTCGGGCATGGTTTTTTAGTTATTTTGATGACTGACTAACCTGGAATATTATCTGTTGGCATCTATGACCATTACTTTTTTGACATTTTACCAATGCGTACATAAAATATTGTGTATTCTACGTTCTGTTTATTTGTAAGCCGATTTCTACCCAAATGAGACTAAAATATTGAATTTACTGTGCAGTTGTGTGAACTGTCCTTCCACAAAACTCGACACCTGAGAAATCCATACAATGAGAACTTACCAATGAAGGTACTATTTTATGCTATGTCGTTCAATGTTTCTTTTTTGTATGTATTTTAGTATTAACAAACGACACTTGTGTTGATCATATCTATTAGACACACTGAAAAGAAAAAAGAAAAAAAATGAGGTAAAAGTGTAACTTTTACTATATGGTATTACCAATTCACCCTCAGTAGCTTCATAGAGTTTATTGAGTGCATTAGACTAGACATATATTTTTGTATCAAGATTGGTGTTCTCTGTCACACTCATGGAGGTCTTCGCAAGTTCTGTCCTTTAAAACACACAATTTTTATAGACACGCATGTTTCCTCATCACTAAATGATAGAGCCCTCTTCTTTATAACACCTTAGAAGCTAACTATAATGACTGCAGTTTTTTGCATCTTGACTTTGCTTTATACTATAATGCAAATAGGTTTTTGAGATTTGCTTAAATTTTAATTTCTAGCAAAATAAATGGTTGTGCGGAAATCTTTCAAAGCTTGAGTTGTCATTTTACTAAAACAAAATCTATATTTATGATGAAACGATCTGCTTGTAAGATTAAATCTAGAATTTAATACTGGAAACTTCGTATAGGCTCCACGATTGCCAACATAGGTAGTGGTTATGTATTTGTTTTTGCCTGTGGACAGCAGGGGACAAAGATGATAATGGAATGGAAGTGATAAAGTTCTTCTATTTTGATGGGTTGGTCCCTTTTATAACACAAAATTGCAATGCGCACTTCAAAACTGTTTGTTGTAGGGGAAATATATAGTTGTATAATTATTTGATAAAATAAATGGCAAGTGGCAAAGGTCGCTGGAAATATTAACAGTTCTATATCCCACCATGATCAAATTTTTTTATAAATTTTTTTGGCCTCAATTAAGTTCACCCACTATCATAGGCTAGAGCAGTGTTGTTCTGAGTGAATGATGACCATAAGGATGCTCTTATGCACTCGATTTAATACCAGATATTCATTTCACTTTCCCATGCTCTATCATTTTCTTCCAAAAGGGGGGAATGCTTTTGTCTGTATGTGCGAATGTATAATTTTGAATTTATTTACTTGATATCTCGTGTATATTAGCTGTCTAATTTTCTTTGTCGTTGCAGATAAGCAGAGATTGTCAAGAACTAGAGCCCTCTATTGGTGAACAGTTGGCTTCACTTTTGTATCTTGAACCAGACAGCGAACTCATGGTACTCTTCCTTCTTTCTGTAAATGTTTACGGTATTATGCTCTCAAAGGAATTATTACTTCAGATCTAGGAGTCAATTCTTAAATGAGTAGATAAGTCAGCAAAACCTTAAATACAAAGTGGTCATTTTACTTTTGAGCCTTTTGATATGCTTCTCACTGTAAACAAGCCATATTACATGACAATTCCAAATATTAACGCTATATTTTGCAAAAATTAGTGAATTTGGTCAATTGATAATATTTGCTTGCTCCAAGGTTTCTATTTTGAAGGTTTTCAAATAATTTTACTTATTATTATTATAGGCAATATCACTAGCAGCAGAAGCAAAACAAGAAGAGCAAAAAGCAAAAAGCAAAAGGAGTTAATCCAGAAAACGCGACTGAAAATCCAGATATTGTTCCATTTGAGGACAATGAAGAGGAATAAGAGGAAGAAAGTGAGGAAGATGAAGACAGTTTTGAACCATGTCAAAACCTTAAATACAAAGTGGTCATTTTACTTTTGAGCCTTTTGATATGCTTCTCACTGTAAACAAGCCATATTACGTGACAATTCCAGGGGGTGGATTTGGAATGATGATGGGCCCTGGGCCTAGGCGTGGCCCTTTCATAGGTTCGGCAGGACGAGGCGCCCGGCCTCCTTTCTCACAGCAGCAGCAGCCACTACAGTCTTCCCAGAATAGTGCTCATTCTAAAAGGGATCAACCTAGTGGTGGCGGTTCCCAGACCATGGGCCAAGATAGGCCCGATGATGAGACTCAACCCGGTGACGAAAATACTTTCGAAAATGGTGAAAGCAAAAGTGAAGATGAGGCCCTGAGGAGATCTAGACACGGGGAAGGAAATAAAAAAGGCGTAGCTTAGAGGGTGATGCTGCCGTAACCTCTGATGACAAAACTTAGTCGATGACTAATCACTAATATCTTGGTAGGTCCCACCTCATTGGCAACTCTGCACACGGCTGTGCTGTAGCGTTACCAAAAGAGTTAATTTTTTTATTAGCTATCGAGTTGTACCTTAAAAGGCCATATACATTAGCTTCTTTTACACAACCCTAAGAACTGATGCATGCTGCAACATGACAATTTGTTTTGAGATATTTGACATTGATTCTGATATGGCGTTGTATGTTATGTCTCTTAAGCAATGACTTATATTGTATACTTGGTTACGATTGAGTTAATGATCTTTATTAATATACCATATGCGTGAAACCGATTTATGTTGTCTACAATTTCAGCTCAAATACATTGACGACTATTATTTTTGTATTGATTTCCACTGTTTAACTTTATGAGTACCAACTAAAAATAGCATGTGTTGCAATAATTATGTAAGCTTGTTATGTAGAATTTGTGAAGCGGTCGTTAAAGATTTTTGACCTTGGTAGGTGATCAACGAAAGCACATTTGCGAACGCATAGCATATGTATTGTTATCACATCAAGTAAACTTATAAATGACCAGGTGTTATGTCAATAAGCACACAACAAAAATCAACCCTCAAATATACCAGCAAGAACCAACATCCAACAACTTGATTTAACACTAATCATCCTTGACTTATCAGATCAAGTGATTCATCTTATTTAATCACTCATTAATAAAACTTTAGATATTGTCAAACATTGCGATCTTAACGGTGTAAGGAGCACAAGACATTATAACATACAACCATTTTTCCGAATGAGAACCCCTGCCATTGGAAAACCATTGCAAAGTCACCTAGGTGACTCATCTGGTAAACCTATGGCAGTGGTGAAAGAATAATTATCCTTATTTATGACGGTATGCCCCCATCAATAATGTACATCATTAGTCTGAAATACTGAATAAAAAAGGTCGCATTTTTGCCTGTCCTATGAGCAGAATAATTCTATAACTAAACCGAACTAAACTTGTAGATAGATTTTTCCATTTCATGTTCGGTGGAACATAAGACGTCAAAGGAGTCGCCATGTCATTGATGCTGTGAGGTTGTAAACTTGCCAGCTATTACTCTGGCGGACTTCCGCCAACTATAGTTTTGCTGCCAGTCTCCTCCACCGCCTTTGATTTGTCAGTGGTGGAAGATGGCGGCTCGCCCTCTTTTTTTTGCTTGGAGCGGGGTCAACCTCTTTTATGCTCAGAGCATCACTACCAATATCTGTCACTAGGTTAGCTTCAAGATTACCATTCGGAAGGCTATCTGTTGCGGCCTGAGATGCTTTAGCAGGCTTGCTAGTCACGACCGATTTTTCAATGGATGGTTCAGTGGAAGGTTCAGGTTCGACCGATTCTCTCCATTCAATCCATTAAGGTGGTTTATCACTCTCACTTTGTGTCAATTCTTTCGTTGACTTTCAGATAGTAGTATCATCCGGGCCTGATTTTGACTTAGGGACCTTAAATATTGCAGAATCAACCAAATCTTTGGCATTTTCGTTGGAGGTAACCTTGTCATCATCACCTTCAATGGCTTCAGCGGTACCCTTGGTGTTGGGTGAGGGTAAAGCTACTGCACTGATTGATTGCTCATGGGCAGCCCTCTCCTCCTTAAAAGCAAACCAGTTTGAGTTTGTGAAAAGTAACCCGCTGAAACAAAAGATCCAGCAAAACAAACATTAAATCATACAGAGAATTAAAATTGCAATTTCTCATCATTCAGAAAGTCCAGTTAACACACTTGTTAATCAGACACTTGAATTTCTTGTTTTGCAAGCTTTTTAGAATTTCTTGTAATTTGAAATAGTGACTGACACATAAGATTACATAGCTTAATTGTTAATAAGACAATATACGTATTGTACCTTTCTTGGTCATCTCCCAATCGAAGTGAAGATATCACAACTTCAACAGATTCATCATCAAAGTAAACATCGTACAAAAGTTAAGACGTCTTTTAGTTCTGCCCCTTACACAAACTTTTAGAATGCCTGGAGCTCAGAAAAGTATAAACATATTAAACCCTTCACATTGTCACAGTATATATGCAGACAATCTAATAGCAATAGAACATTTTAAGAAAGACCAAAAATACCATCTTCTGTTCTTAATCTTAGCTTGAAAAAGCATCTAATCTTACTCTATTTCATCATACTCAAATAGATGTTATATATGATCAACTATCATTCACTGTCATCAACTATTTACTTCCACATTTCTTATAATCTTTTTCTTTGCAATATGACATCATGTCATGACTGCAAGTCATGGCTAGTTTATAGTAAGGTCATTCTTACCTCATCTCATCATAATAGAGGTTTGTTAGAAGTCAGCACATATACCATACACTAGCAAGACTAAATGATACACATACCTCATCATCTCTTTCCAATGAGCCATGACCCTGGACACAACACAAAGCAAAATAAGTATCGCAACGATTAGCAGTCTAAAAAATATAAATAAGCATTAAACCTACATAAGAAACCTACAATGATCAACATCGTGTGTAACAAAGATTTTTGTATATGATTAATTTATAGTATAAGGAAAACATTAAAAACCCTAAAAACATAAGAGTTTTTGTATATGACGACTATTATTCATTCATCAAATGATGACTCCTTGATCCTAATATAAGGAAAACATAAGAGTTGATTAAAACCCCCAAAAATAATAAAATTAAAAACCCTAAAAAATGAGAATAACTAAAAGATAAATCTTACCAAAATAAAGAATCTAATTTCATTTGACCAACAAATAACCTTAATCGTTTTGATAATTTATTCATAATCAATCGTCTAATTTTGGGGTTTTGTTTTGTTAGGGTTTGATATAAATCTTGTGTGTGTACCTGGGGTCATGTTTGTATGTGTGGGGTAAGGGGGAGGGGGTGGTGGTGGTGGTGAGGATGAAGAATGATTTGTGTTTCTTTATTTGTGTTTGTGTGTGTTTTTGATAAATTTGTGCTAATTTTGGGGAATAAAACTAGATGAATCAATTGTCAATTTGTCTACAAATGTACAAGTAAACCAATGTAAAAAGTCTAAAAAACCCTTGTCGCCCTAAGTTAAGTCGTCCATAAAGATAAGTTGCCCAAATTATACATTTTGTACTTTAATAATAAAATATGGGACACATGGCGTGTTGTGGTGAGGTTTCCCCATCGCACAGTCGCCCCAGACTCTTTTGGCTTAAAAATGTTTTTTGGGGGAGAAGGTGACTAGCACCCTTGAACTCGGACCTTTTAGGGAATTTTTCCAAATTAAAAAGATATATATATATATATATATTAGTCTCAATTATATAATATACCTATAAAAAAATGTCTTTTTGCAAAACCTTAAAGTATGTATAAATCCACGATCTTGGAGAAAACAACTCGTAAAATCATTATCTAAATTAAATAAAATATGAAAAAGAAAACATGTAAAAATAACAATAAAACTATCCAAAAAGAATCCGTCGAGATCGAGGTCCTCAAATCTTCAACTCAACATACTTCCGTTAATGAAGTTTTCGTCTTGAATATATCCAAAGAAGATGTCAAACCTCAGCCCAATTCACCACTTCAAGAAATAATAATTTTAGACCCCGATGATCAAACCATGTGGGAAAGTGCTAAGATTGTATCACCGACTCCTAATTCAATTATTGTTCGCCCCAATGTTGATAACAAATTTGTTTTCAATAGCACACACTTGAAAATGATTTGGGAAAATAAATTCGATGGTTATCTGCGGGTTGATCCGCATGACCACGTCCGTGGATTTGTCGCAATCTGCGACATGTTCAAATATGGTGAAACTCAAAGTGAAGTTGTCAAGCTTTTAATATTTCCCTTATCCTTATGTAATAAAGCAAAAACCTGGTTTGACGAACTTAATGAAGAATCTATAACATCGTGGGGACAAATGAGAAGAGCTTTTATAAACAAATTCTTTCCACCTTCGTTATTTAACCGTCTTTTACTTGAAATCAAAAGTTTTTCTCAAAACGTATGTGAAAGTCTAACCAAAGCCTGGTTACGACTGAAGAACATGCTTCGAAAATGCCATGGGCATGGTCTGACCAAAGGAGAAATTATTTGAATATTCTATCATGGTCTAGACGAACCCGCTCAAGGAATCTTGGATGGGACTGCCGGAGGAATCTTCCTCTACAAAAGTCTGAATCAAGCTTTTCAATATCTTAAAGAAAAAGTCTTTTTCAAACTTCATTGTTCCACTAAATCTCAAAACGAACATCATCAAAAATTTGTTGCTTTTGCTGATGGTAGTGATAGTAATAATGATAATTCTCGATTAATGGAAAAATTAGAAGCTCTAACTATAAAAATGGATTCTCAATTCTAGAGCTTAAAAGAGGAGATGCATGAGATGCGTAAGAATTATAACAACCGCGGTGGTAACCACGCGTCTAAGAACAATGACACGCCGATGTGTGAACATCATGAAGCCAATTACATCCAATATGAAGGTTATCAAAGCCGAAATTCTCATGATTTGTATTCTCACCAATCCTATCATGATTCTAATGACTCCGAGAAATCGCTCACATAATTAAACAGAGATGTGAGAAATGATCTCGAAGATTTTAAAAGATGTGTCCGTAGCATGAGAACTGTTCACGATAAACTTTTTGACAGAGACGATCAATCTAAAACTGATCTCGAAAAATCAATCACTAAATTCTTGGATGGTCAAAGAGTTGCAATTATGTATATCAAGAACAATGTTAACAATATGATTATAAAAATGAAGCAAATTGAAAAGAATTGCCAAACTATCTATAAAAACATGGAAAGAAAGATAGATGAGTGGTCGAAATCTCAAAACATATCTTCAGAACAAACCGATAGGACTGACTTACCTCCTCCTCAAGCTCACACCGAGCAAGTGAATGCCGTATTCATCAGGAGTGGAAAGTCCGATGATTCTCTGAAAATTCAAAAAGATCCTCCGCCTCCTATCATCGTTAACAATGAAATAGAAAAAGATCAACCTATTAAAACATCAAAGAAGGGCTATCACGTTTTCAAAACAAAAGAATATCCATTCCGTAAGTACATACCAAAAATCCCGTACCCTCAAGCTTTAAAAGTAGATCATTCCCACTTGAACCGTATCGTGAAGGAATCTTAAATCAAGTTAAGTGTAACAATAGTAATAATAATAGTAATTTTAGTAATAGTAATAGTAATAAACCTATAAATAAAAATATATAAAACAAAAAAGGCTTGTTGCATATGCTAAATGCAACCGTGATGCCTACGAAAGTGTACTTTTGTATTTTACGGTTTTCGTAGTTTTGTTTTGCAGATTAAATAAATACGTGGAGCTTAGATGGTGGTGATGCTTATCACTTGGGGATGTGATATATTTGGATCAGTATATTACATGTGGTAGAATACACATGCTTGGCATTCCGTTTCACGCCATATTCGACCAAGTACTTATGAGCCCCGGGAAGTCTCGTTTCTCTTATATTTATTTCTCCCATTATCCTACTTTTAAGCTACTGTCTAAATTACGCATAATGCTCAACTTAAGTGTGGGGAGAAATAAATTGGGAAATTAGACTCGTTATTAAAAGTAAAAAACTTTTTTTCGCCCTCGGTAATCTATAAATCTAAATTTATTTTATATTTCTTTTGCCACTTAGGTTAATATATTAGAATAAAACGAATAATTATAAAAAAATAAAGTTTTGAAATCAGAGATGTGTCCCGATTGATAGAGCAGATCCGACTCGGGATCGATGACATTACTTGCTTATTTATACCTATTACTTCAAAAATGTGAGGTTCGCCTTTAAATCTTGTGGAAATAATTTTTACCTTTAGCTTTCTCGAGTTAAGATTTGAATGCAACTGCAAGTGTCTCATCCGTCGTTACAGCCGTGTATTTGTAGTTTGTCGCCTTTTCTGGACCATTGGTATCGGTTTATGTTAGCCTCAAAATATTGAGCCGAACAGGAAGTTCGTTCATTACGTGTACGAGTCTCGGTCATTTAATTAGTTAAT
>BQNB010169552.1:0-13768 GCA_026074375.1 Tanacetum coccineum | reverse complement strand
ATGCATGATAGGTTTCGAACATGTAAATGCTAATTTTTTCTCAATTTTGTCCATTAATGTGATGTCCAGGGAGTTCTATAATTCTATAATAAAGGAAAAAGCTAAATACAAAGGAAAGAACATAGTCGAAGCTTTTATGAATTTACCTATGTTTGTCGAAATTTTTTCTGTTGTAACCCATTTTGCAGTAGTGGAGAATATGGATGGCTACCGAGATCAAGACATGGGAGATATCATTCTTGGAGAACCGTTCTGTAAAGCTTCATGTGTGGAAGCAAGAAGGTTTGATGGGTTAATCACTATCTACGATGGTAGTGATAACGTGACTTACCAAATGACACAATCACATCCAAGGTTTATACATCTATCCAATGCCCAATGCAACAAGATCAAACCGTTATTAAAGGTGAGTATGCAAGATAAGTTGAATGGAATCTCGCATCCGTACCAAAAGCTCAAAAGTTTCTACAAAGGCGTCTTGAACTTAGGACCCGATTATGTCCGAGATACGAAGATAGAAGAATGGCTCACACGCAAACGCATAAGCCTGCATGAGATGGAGTAAAGAAAGCTGAAGAAAAAGTCTAACTTAAAAACTAGCTAAAAGAAAAGTGCTTCCCGGGAGACAACCCGGATTGTTATTTATTTTTATCGAGTCTGTCTTCCCAGACATCAATATGGCGTATCCGCTCCATACCATATGGCGTATTAAATGTCTAAACGTTATCAGTCCTTTATTTTTATGCACTTTAGACATTATTGTCAGATATGTCTATACGACGTATTCATGTACATGATTGTCAGATCTTCCTCTTTCGTGAGGTGTTTGGTTGTGTACTTGTAATAGATCAAATAAATGCTTAAACGGAAAAACCCTTAAGGGATACATTTTCATAAACTTCTAAAGGCCACTTGAGGACAAGTAGGATTCAATTGGGGGGATATTTGATGACATCAAATAACATCACTTTTATAGCATCATTTATCCCATCTAAATAACCCATTTTGTATAATTATTGCAAAGAATTGTTACTTAATCGTTTGTATTTGAGAATTGTAGTAATTATGGAGTACTTGGTGAAGATTAGCAAAAAGGCACGCATTCTAGAACTTAAACGAAGATATTTGAAGATTACTATAACACCATGTGTTTTAGGGTCTTTTTACGACGTTATATAATCCACTATTTATTTTTAGTCTTGTACGCGTTTGCTTTTAATTTTAAGTGTTAAGTTAAATCGCGTAAACTAAAAATGATCATTCAACGTAAACGGGCATCTAAAAATTAAATGTTTACGTCAAGCAAGTGTTAGATGATTATTTAGAGGATAATTATTATCTTGGCACATTTTCCCACAAAAATATGAGTGTGCCTGTGATGTTGTAGACTTTAGAACTTGATCTCGTATAAGAGTTCCATTCGAGACTACAAGAATGAGTACTATGGATTTAGATGGAGTAACTTATTTAAACTGGTAATTTTCTAGGATTACATCCAAAAGCCTATATATGTTATGTTATTAACTAACTATACTATTTAGTTAACCCCCATATAAACTCTTTGTTTACTCTCATTTTAAGAGTAAGATACCCCTAGAAAAACCAGTAGAGACATCCTTTAATAAACACCACACTATTTGTTTTGTTACAACCTTTAACACCTTAGCCCTAAACCCTGTTAGTTAAGTCCATTATTAAGTTCTAGTTGCTTAAAGTGTAAAGTATGTATTTTATGTGTCCTGTGTCATTTTCTATCTCTGGTACGGTTGGGAAGAAATTTACACATTGCAAAGGGGAATGTAAAAAGTAGTCAAACTCATGTATTTTTACCACCATCACAATTATTGGTACGTCCGAAGAATGAGGAATTATCAAAGAAATTATCCGGAGTTATTATGATCGTGAAGATGGTGAAATTAAACCGAGGTTCGTAGTATTGTATTTGAAAAAAAATCGAAAAAATTAGAAAATTGCAACAAAAAAGAGGAGGAAGTTTATAGTCGGTTCGTTAAACTTAAATTGATGACATCATTTGAAGGATTGATTATTCGTTGATAGATGGTTATAACCAACGATGTAAAGTTTTATATAAAGCGATAGATATCGCCACTTGTTTTGTAAAAGTATGTATAGTATGGGATGATTGGGAGTTGACCGTTACGGGAACGCTAACTTAGGTTGTTGTTTTTGATCTATGATCAAGACGTTTATGTAAATAGTTGTGTCTTTATCATGGTAACGGTCGGGAAAAAGTATCTAGCAACTTATACCTTATCGATTTGGACTTAGTCTATTTGTTTTGTAAATTTTTATTTAACAACAATTATTTCCCTTTCCTAATCACTAACCCTTAGGTTTATTTTCCCGAATGAGAGATGCGATCAATCACATTATCGATTACTCCTGTTATGGCCATGTTATGTGTTGTTTTGGTCTGCCTTGTTGGTTTATTTACTTTTTGGTGAAAGTAGAAGATCCATACCCTAAAGACACTTTCTGAGTCCTACCTCTTTAGCTTATTCGAAGTTTAAGGTTTTGAATGCCAATCAATGTGTCTATCCCATCGTTAATGGGGTGTATGTAAGGTCTTTGCACTTTTTTTGGAATATTGGTAACGGTAGAACTAGATAAAGATCAACCCTTATAAGCCTTATAAATAAAAAACTTCAATTTGCCTTTATAAACTGTTACTTTCATAGCTCTAATGTGGAGAATGGGTATCCTTGCCAAGCAGAGATAGATACTCGTCAAGACCGAGCAATTAAGCGAATTAGTTACATGTTACCGCATAGATTATTGTTTTGAAGTGATTTAAGTGTTATCATCTTCCTATTCATGAGGATTTTGGTTTGTGTACTTGTAATTGACAAATAAATGCTAACTACGAAAAATCTCTTGGGATACATTATAAACTTCTAATGGCTACTTGAGGACAAGTAGGATTCCAATAGGGGGATATTTGATGACATCAAATAATGTCACTTTTATAACATCATTTATCCCAGTATAATAACCCAAATTTGTATAATATTAGCAAGGAATATGTACTTAATCTCGTTTTAATATATGAGAATTGGCATTAATTATGGAGTACTTGGTGAAGATTAGCAAAAAGGCACGCATTCTGGAGCTTAAACAAAGACATTTGAAAATTACTGTTCTGACATCCTATATGCCGTATCCATCAAGGAAGATACGGCGTATTTGTGCCTATACTTCACAAGAAACCACGAAGATACAAAGTCTAATACGTCGTTTCTAGGAGAACTCTGTACGCCGTATTCAATAAAAAGTAATAAAATATTCTGGAAGATATCGAACGTGGTCCCTACTCCAAGAAACCCCTGATATGCCATATCCAACTATCCTTGATGACTGCCGTATTGACCAAATTCCAGACAGTATAAATAGAAAACCTAAAAAGGGTTTTCAGTGTGCTTAATCATATTTTTGATACCTTAACTACAAAAGTCGATTTTTAGAAGATAAGAAGAGCAAAAGAGGTCAAACAAAGCTACTAATTTCATAGGAAACACCTTGTAATCTCTTATACTCTTGTAATCGTTTGATTTTTAGTATCATTTAACTTGGTTAGTTTACCTTGGTTGAATTATTACTTTTGTATTGATTACAATGATTAAGGGTCAATACCCTTAGGTATTAGCAATGGTTATGAAGATTTAAATGTTTGGTTTGTTTATATCAAATGCTAAATTTATCGTTTGATTGCTTGTTAAATGTTTTATCAATTCATACTTATTAACGTGCTTTTATGCGACCTAATCCATTTATCTGATCTAAGTGATACAGACCAAGTTAGCTAGATGCCTTGGATGGCTCTCATATAGTGATTTCTATATCTAATCAATAGATCACAATTAAATGCCCCTATCTTATACCTTGGGATATGTGAACAAGTTGGACTAGTAGGTGACGTGGGGATGAAAAACAAAAAAAAAAAAATTTAAAAATGTATAATTGATTCCTTTTGTAAAGGAACTTGGACAATTGAATACTAGAATATAAAATCGCATTAAGCAGAAGTGGGTAAATCTCTATGACTTAGGTTTATAAGATCGACCATTATGATTTCCCTTAGATATATAATAATCAGAAATAGGATTCTTTATGCGGTATGCGTTTAATAAAGACCAGAAGTTTACTAACGTACTAGGTTAAAGAAAGAAGTCCCCGCCTAAAATCTAGGAAGATATACCACCCTCGGAGATAAGTACTTATTGCTCTGTAATAAACAAACTATGTTATAATTAGATTAACCAAGGTTAATACAGTTATTCTTATTTTTGCTAGACTACCTCTTCTATCCTTTGTTTCTTGCTTGCGAGGTGTTGTACGTATGACAGTAGAAGATGCGTGAGGGTGCATCGGGTTAGGTTGACCTTGCGTGGGGGGTGGGGGTGTGATGATGTTGTGTTGTTTTTAACTGCGAGCGCGTCGGAGCGTGCTTTTGTATGGAGCGCGGATAGTTTGAATTTTCGGTTTGGTTCTACAGTGGGTTGTCTAGTATTTTACTGATTTAATAGGTATGCTGAAAACCTATCGCGCTTAAGAAAGGGGGGTGGTAGGGTACAAATGGATTCCCGTTAGACTTGGGATTAACATAGGTTTAGCATAGGTTTAACATAGAATAGAATTAAACTAGTTTAAATTAACTTAGTTTAGTTAAACAAAATATTGATAAAATAAAAGATTAGTTCTTGCTTTTAGTGATCGACACCCGACTTATCTTGAAACTCCATCTGATCGGGTACACTGCCGTTAAAGTGTTGTTTTAGATAAAGTCGGCAAAATATAAATTTAAAACTTGAAAATATAAATAACAACCTACACGATAACATAATCAGGAGATCACACACACACATTTTCATTCAATCCCCATTGTAGTTCCGCTTACAATGGGGTATAATTATTAATAAACATAAAGAGTTAAACGTTGAAAATTAGTTTTGTGTCCTTTACTGTTTTATCTTTATTACTTGTCAAAACTGATTTTTCTATACATTACTATAAGCCATGAGTTAGTTTATCTTAACTATTATAGTTTTGGTCACTAATTCAAAAGGAATAACAAGTGGTATCAGAGTAGAAGGTTTATAAAACTCTTTCAAAATCTTCTTAAAAGTTTTTAAAACCTAGATCCTATATGGCCACTATAAGTAATGTACCTGAGCTTATAGATAAAAAGGAGGAAGCTACTCTGTTGTTGCTCCTCGTCTAGAGCCTGAAAAATTTAACAAATGGAAAAAGCGTATGCTTTGCTATTTGACAGGAATGGAACCCTACTACATTCAATGTATTAAGGATGGTTCATTTAAACCAAAAATGGCTGATGGTCCCGATGAACCTAAGAGCCAATGGACCAAAGATAAGAGGAGGGGGGTCGATCAAGACCAACGCCTTAAAGCATCATTATATCATGTCTACCAGATCATATAATGGAGTTAATCATTAGTTGTGAAATAGCTAAAGTTACATGGACTGACTTGGTTCACATCTTTGGAGGTCCCTTTGATACCAAGGAAAACAAGATCATGGATCTGAAACTTGATTATCAAACATTCAGAGCTAAAACCTCTAAGACTCTCTCACAGACATACACCCGTTACAAAACCCTAATCAATGAGCTTGTCAATGATGGTGTTACATTATCTAAGCACGAAATCAATGTTAGTTTCATGAATAGTCTCCCTAAGAAGTGGCTCAGCTTCTCTTAAGGACTTAGAAATGCAAATCACACTCAAACCCTTGACCTTGCTGATATCTATGGAAGGTTTGTCTATAAAGACAACCTTATCTCTAGGAGATACTCAGATACAAAAAAGGCCCTAATTAGTACTCCCTCAGACTCTCCCATATCAACTGCCTTCTTTTCTAATAACATTGTGCAGGATTTGCAAGAAAATTTTAATGATGAGGCTGATGAGAGAACTAGTGAGGAGTACCTCAGCGATCTAGATATAAAATTTCATAAGAGGGCCCTATTTGCAAATTCAAAATGTTTTATTAAAAGGAAAAACAATTTTTCTATTCAAAAAGCAAATGAGGACACTGAATGTTACAAATGTGGCAAAAAAAGTCATTTTGCAATAGATTGATTTTCTAAAACGTCTAAACCATCTTATAAATCTCCTATGTCTAATTCATCCTCAGTTTCAAGAGGTTTTTAACCTAAGTTTACCCCAAAGTTTATTCAGTCCACCTTACATGCTCAAAGCAGTCAGGGTAAACCAAAAGTACAAAAAGATTACAAGGCTGAATATAAGAAGATGAAAGCTAAACTGGCACTCCTTGAGGCTTGTCCTCTTACTTCTCAGTCCTCAAAACCCTTTCAGTTAAAGAACAAAGGCTTAGTTACTGAAACATTCAATTGGGATGAGGAAGAAGTATCTGATGATGAGGAGGAGATAAAGGTTTAAGTACTTATGGCTCTAGCTGATGATGAACTCTCTATGGGAAAGAATCATGCACGAAATGGTGAATGGATAAACATCACTATGAAAAAGGTAAATATTCTTCTTTCTATGGATGTGAACTCAGATTGGCAAACCTATCTCAAATATATCAACAATGACCCAAAGTATGTTGAAGAGCAAAGATTAAACTTGTTATCTAAATATAATAAGATTGTTTTTGAATTAAATAAGTGTAGAGATGATCTACTTGTCTTAAAACAAGCAAAGCTTAAGACTGTCACTTTTTAAATTCAAAACATTAAACATACAAAGTTTAATCATGCTCTTTAAGATCAACTTAAGGAAGAAAGAAGGGTCAACGAAAAATGGTTAAATAGCTCTAATAAAGTAAGTAAATGTATCAATGAGCAAATACCCAACCAAAGAAAATTCTTGGGGTGAACAACTCACTGAAACATCTTCCTCAAATGAGGTTAAAGAAAATTCTTTCATTCATGCCTCTCTGGACTATGACCATGAAATGGTTCCAAAATCCAAAGATTAGGTTGAGAGACTCAATCCTGACAGCAAAATTTCAAACTTTAATACTGGAAAAATTCTAGTCCCTAAAAGTCAAGCTATCAATGAGTGTCTTCAACTCACTGAGGAATCTTTTAACCCTAAGTCTTCCAAAGAGACAGGTTCAGAACCTCAAACCCCTCTACCTCCACTAAAAAATTTTTAGGGAGCTTCTCCAAGCTCTAAGGTAATAACCTTGACTTACCAAGATCACTCTTCAAGGGAGAGAACTAGTTTGGGTACCATGAAACACACCAAGCCTGAAACTCAAGAATCTTCAAACAAGAATGTTTCAGGACCTGTCACTATTTCTAATATTGAACCAGTCACTACTTTAGTCCCTATTGAAGTTAAAAACAATAACTAAGAACCCAAAATTAATGAACTAACAAAACTGGTCTAAATGTTAATGGATGAGAAGATCAACTCAGCTCAAAAGATTCAGGAACCAAAATACGTGTCCTTACTGCATGAATCATCTAAGTCTGTTAACTCATCCAAACAAAGTCTGGATTCTAAACCAAATGGCAAGAACCCTGATGCATCTAAACCAGTTAGACCAAAACCTCTTCATAAACCCAAGCTTAAATATGAGCTTTGCAATTATACCAATCATTCAACTGATGATTGTTATAGGATCCTCTACTATATGAAATGCAAGAAAGATGATCAAAGGACCTCAAATCATGAAATATACATTGCATCACTAAAAAGTAGTCAAAACTACAAGGCACAGCCTTATTAGTATGCATCTCATTCCCAAACAAATCCTAAAATCCAAGGCAAAGCCTTACCCACCATGTACACACTGTGGCTTCAATGATCATTGCCCTGATGATTAGTAGAAAGTTATTATACCCTCGTGTGAATTTGTGAAAGTTTATGAACCATTTTGCCTAGACACAAAGGTGGGGGGGGGGGTGTCATTCAGGTCAGAGGAGGACCTCTTGTAAGCAGTAAGTAGGTAAAGTCTCTATGAGCTAGGGTTTAACAAGATCACCATTGCCTTAATCCCTAAGATAGATTATAATTAGAAAATAGGATGCTTTATGCGGATGCGTTTAATTGTGACAGAATTCTACGTGTCTAGGTCTTAGGAAGAAGTAATGCTTAAGTCATAAGAATGATATGTCGCCTCGAGATAAGTAATCATTGCACTAATAAACAAACCAACATTCTGACTGGATTAATAATGGTTAATACAATTTTCTTATATTTGGCTAGACCGCTCTTTTATCTTCTATTAATTTGCTTGCGTGGGTTAAAGTGTCTTGAATTGGTTTTAGTCACCATAAAACCCGTGCCAGTCTCTCAGACCGAAGACCCCCCCCTTATCCATTAGATTTAGGATTAACATAAGTTTAGCGTAGCTTAGACTAACTTAGATTAGAAAACCAAAGTATTAATAAATTAAAAGATTTAACTTCACTCCAAGTGTTCGACACCCTACTTACCACGAAACTCTCATCGACCGGGTACACTGCCCGTTAAAGTGTTATTTTTGGTTAAGTGGGCAAAATATAAATTTAAAACTTGAATAATAATTTAACACCACACAATGACATATCACTATCACATCAAAATTTCAAGAACATTAATAAACTTGCTAAGAAAAACAAATTTTTTGGCCTTCCTTAACTTGTTTAGTCAAAGGATAACCATGTTCAACATGCGAAAAAGGAAAGCACAAAAGAGCTTCTTTCAAAACTAAACAAAACTTCTCTATCAAGAAATGCCTGTATCTTCTTCATATGGACCTCTTTGGGCCTGTCAGTCCACTATCCATTAATCATGAAAATTACACCCTAGTCATTATTGATGAGTACTCAAGGTACACATGGGTTCACTTTCTCAAGAAGAAAAGTCATGCAGCTAAAATGATTATGTCTTTTATCAGGATGGTTGAAAACCAAAATGATGTAAAAGTTAAACAAATCAGAACTGATAATGGGACTGAGTTTAGAAACTTTGAGCTTGAGAGTGTTTGTGATGAGAAAGGAATTTCTTAGAACTTCTCTTCTCCCTATACACCTGAACAAAATGGTGTTGCTGAAAGGAAGAATAAAACTCTCATTGAGGCTGCTAGAACCATGCTAAATGGATCAGTACTCTCTAAGTATTTCTGGACTGAAGCAGTCAGAATTGCTTGTTACACTCAAAATAGATCAATCATTTTCAAAAGACATGATAAGACTCCATATGAGATATTCAGAGAAAGGATTCCTGACATCAACTATTTTCATGTATTTGGATGTCCTATGTTTATTCATAATCACAAGGATCATCTAGGCAAATTTGATGTAAAAGCTAATGATGGATACTTCTTAGGATACTCTTTTAACTCTAAAACCTTTAGAGTCTTCAACACAAGACGACAACAAATAAAGGAGACTTGTCATGTTACATTTGATGAGAGTATTGAAGCCATCAGGTTTACAAATACCTTAGTAGATGAATTGGAATTAATGACTCATCTAGATATCCTTATGATGAATTTGCTTAGGAAGATGACCCATCTAGACAATATCAAGCTAATTCTGAACTTTCATACTACATCATTCCCTATAGTCGTTCACTTACTAAACTCACTTAAGAAAAACATGTCCTGAAGTAATTGCTCTAAATGGGCAAGACAACCCTAAAACTAAGGATGTTGAAGGTCCTCCTGACCTAACAAACACTAAAGAAACTCAAGATCAAAATGTCCAACATGAACAAATCGATCATCAACTCACTGAAGAGACTTCAGGGAACAACACTAAAACCTTAGTACCTATCACTAAACCTTTAGTCCCTGAAGTACCTCAGTCTCAAGATACCAATTATGCATCAACAGGTTCATATCATGTTACTCAAGATAGATGATCAAGAGATCAACATATTGAGTTTTTAAATATCATTGGTGATCTTGGTAAAGGCATGCTAACAAGAAGCATGGCAGCAAAGCTTACAGCTACCTCAGCTAGTGAATGTCTATTTGCAGACTTTCTCTATGAGATAGAACCCAAAAAGGTGTCTGAGGCACTAAAGCATCCAGGATGGGTTGATGCAATGTAAGAAGAACTAAACCAATTTTATAGAAACAAAGTCTGGACTCTTATTCCATCCCTTTACGGAAAGATAGCCATAGGATCCAAATGGGTGTTCAAGAACAAGAAGGATGAACATGGAATTATCAACAAGAACAAAGCAAGATTGGTTGCACAAGGTTATAGTCAGGAAGAAGGATTTGACTATGATGAAACCTTTGCACTGGTGGCAAGAATGGAAGCCATCAGGATCTTTTTTGCCTTTGCTACATACATGAACTTCATAGTTTTCCAAATGGATGTCAAAAGTGCATTCTTGAATGGAAAATTAAAAGAAGAAGTTTATGGGAAACAGCCTCCTGGCTTTGAAAGTAGTGAGTTCCTTGGCTATGTTTGTAAGCTTGACAAAGCCCTTTATGGACCAAAACAAGCACCAAGGGTATGGTAACTCTATTTACTTTCCTTATTAAAAATAAGTTTGTTAGGGAAAGAATAGACAACACATTGTTTATCTATAGATCTAATAGAGAAGAACTCCTTATCTAAGTGTATGTGGATGACATCATATTTGGCTCATCAAGTTATAAACTTTGTAAATAGTTTGAGAAACTAATGACAAAGATGAAATGAGTATGATGGGAGAACTCACTTACTTCCTTAGACTGCAAATCAAGCAGGATGAAAAAGGGATATCCATTTGTCAAGAACAGTAAACAAGGAACTTACTGAAGAAATATGAAATTTCTAATAGTTCCTCAGTTAAAACACCCATGGTTCCTCCAAATAACCTAGGTCCTGATGTTACTGGTAAACTAGTCAATGAGACCTTGTATAGAGGAATGATTGGGTCACTGATGTACTTAACTGCAACCCGACCTGATATCTAATTCTTAACATGTCTATGTGCAAGGTATCAGGCCAGTCCAAAAGAATCACACCTAATAGCTGTGAAAAGAATCTTCAGGTACCTAAAAGGTACTCCATCCCTTGGTATGTGGTATCCAAAGTGCTTAGGATTTGATCTCAAAGGATACTCAGAATCATAGAAAAAGCACCTCAGGTGCTTGCCAAATACTTGGAGGCAAACTAGTTTGTTGGAGTGCTAAGAAACAGCAGTCAGTAGCCACGTCCTCAGCTGAGGCTGAATATGTTACTACTGTTGGGGGTTGTGCAAATATCTTACGGATGAAAAGTCAACTCAGTGACTATGACATCTATTACAAGATAGTACCCATCTTTTGTGACAACACAAATGCAATTGCCATATCCAATAATCCAGTCCTTCATTCAAGAACCAAGCATATTGATATAAGATATCATTTCATCAGGGATTACATCCTAAAAAGAGATATTGAATTACACTTCATCCCCACTAAATATCAACTACTTGATATATTTACCAAACCCCTAGATGAACCTACTTTCACAAGATTAAAAGCAAAGGTAGGCATGCTAAATATTGATTGATCGGTCTCCCTAATCAAACATGCTCAGTATAGTGTATATTCTTCTCTCTTCTTAAAACATTCTCACTAAAACAATATGACTTCCATGACACTAAGGGACACATTCAATGAAGTAACTAAATGCTCTAAGTCTTTAGCTACTTAAATGTCCTAGGTTGGTGACTAAACATATTAAACAAGAAACAAATATTCCTTATCTAACTGTCATCTAACAGTCACAAGCCCCCACATCTCCCATATAACACTAAAATATCCCACCATGCATTTAATGTGCACTCCCTCAAACACAATCCTTTCCTAATATGTCTTTTCACTGTCTACCTAACCGTTATCCATACGTCATGCCTGTAAAACTACATGACACAAAACGGCTAAACTGTAGCCGAAAAAGAAGGATAGTGCAAGTGGTGGGTGATGGCATTAAGTATGGATACCAAAATGTTTTTAACTTTTTCAAAAATAAAAGGCTTAAAAAATTAAAACGTTTTCACACATTTTTCCTATAAATACCCTTCCAAAGAAAGGAACACACACATAAATCTCAACAAACAAACAAACTCTGCAAGATCTTACTCTCAAAGCAAAAGTGTGTGTTCTTCATATATTCTGGTAAAAGGTTCTAAACTTTAAATCATTTCTTCATTTAAAACCTTTTCTCAAATCTTTTCTTTGGTCAAGCTATGTTAGATATTTAGATATCCATCTTTATATCTACAAATCTTGATAACATATCAAAAGTTTCACGAGAGCGATCAAAGTTGGATTCAACTTGTGACCATCTGGCTTTTGATATTGCCATTGTCCTTTCAAAAAAACTCAAAAACTTTAAAAAATGGCAGACCAAACAATTGAGTTTGCTCCTTAATGTGGTGACTGGACTGCGGATACTGTTGTTTTTCACATCAACAACTTTGTTGGAAACTTTAATTACCCACAAAGTGCCCCAGCCTACAAATACATTTGCAAGTTTTTGCTAAACTGTCCTCTGGCTGAGGCTTTTACAAAACTCCCCTCAGTGGTATACACAAAACTTCTCAGGGAGATTTGGTGTACTTCTGTGGCAAATGACCCAAACCCTCCAGCTGATAACTCTATGGCTCGCCTACTGAAGGAGTACAAGATCAAGTTTTCAATGATGAATGGCAAGAAGCCATTGACCCTTGACTATAAAATCTTTGTGATAGCTACTGGTCTTGATTATAACAAAGGCACCTATGTGTCTCACCCCTCCCCTAAGGCTGTAAAGGCTGAACTGGCCAAGATTGCAACTGATGCACACCTGTTAAATAGAACACCAATCCAAAAGACTGCCTTCCTTGTGGCTTAGAGGATCCTATTTACCTTTGTTATTTAGATCCTTGGCGGGAATTACTCCTCCACTGAGCAAGTAAAGTCAATCCAATAACTCATAGCCTATTATTTCCTCACAGGGACAATTGTTGACATGGGAGAGATCATTTACAGTGATCTCGTAACCAAGCTCACAAATAAGTCTAGGTTGAAATACATTTCCTATCCTAGGTTTATTTCTTATGTTTTGGCTGAGTTACTGGGTACTGAATATGCTCAGGACCAAAAAATTGGGTTTTTACCTGGGGTCCAGAGTAACTCGAATTTTTCTAAAGACCCATCCAAAGTCACTGAAATAGAATTGACGGCCTCAATGATTGTTGTAAACAATCTTGAAACTTCAGTGTCCACACTCCTTGCTTCTAGAAAGAAGAAGAAGAAGATGAAGACTCATATTGTGTCTCAACCCCCCACCAAATACATGGGGCCTTGAGGCTTCGGGTTCACGTCCTCAAAAGAGGAAACATGCCAAGCCCAAAAAGACCACCCTTGAGACCTAAGTAACACCACCTAGTGTGCCAACGGAGGAATCTGAGAAAACCCAATCAGTCTCCTCGGAACAAACTGCTCATCCCCAAGATACAAAGAGAAGTACATAACTTGTTGTTAAGGGATCCTGTTTTCCACTCGACGAGGGAACTTGTAAATTACAACCTTTACCTAAGGGTACAACTATTAATCCTAAAGACTCAATGGGAAATGTTTAGCCCGCTGATAAGGGATTGCCTTCTATGATTTCTGATGAAGGTACTGGTAAAACCAAGCCTTTACCTGAAGGGCTACGTGAGGACAAAGACTTAGAGAGATTAAAACCACTCGCTGATATGGAATCATAAACCCCTCCTGTTACTGATCTCTTAGGGAATGATGTTGTAAAACCCACATGAAAATACCATGAAATAAAAAAAAAAAAAAAAAAAAAAAAGAAATT
>BQNB010169549.1:2103-13769 GCA_026074375.1 Tanacetum coccineum | reverse complement strand
AAGGAAAAGATTTAAAGATCTCGGACATAAAGACGAAGTCAAAAGACAATGACAAAGGCTCAAGATCAAAGATCACAAAGCATGAAGGAACAAGCCTACAACGTAGACAGAGACAAAGATCACAAGAGCTTAACGACAATAGCAATCTCATTGATCTCACGAGGGAGTGTCACAATGAACTCACTTCGGGGGAGATTGTTAGCCTCAAAATATTGAGTCGAACAATGGAAGTTCGTTCATAATTATATTAGGTCTCGGTCACTAAATTAATATACGTTGTATTAGGCTAGACGGGTAAACGAGCTCTTATTTGTAATCTAATCGGTCACGTGTATCGGGCAAAAGCCCAAGTAAACCTGAGCCCGGCCCGTAGAATTACTAAAGGCATGCAAGCCTTTTAGTCTTCACTATAAATACCCCTTTCCAAGGAATGAGAGGGTGTTGGTTCATTTGTAACTTTTTCATTTGCAAGTAAACTTTCCATTCTCTCTCTAGATTTCTCTCACTTTCTCTCTCTACAATTCTTCCTAGTTTCTTCCTTATTTTCTTGTTAAGGTTAATGAAGTGAAGTGATTAAAGGGTTACCGACAAAGATGCTATGACCAATGTTGGTAACATGTATAGATTTACCATCACCAACACAAACAGATGGATATAAACATTTATTATAAACGATATTTAAATTATTTGTATGTGAATTAAGATGAGATGATGCACCTGTATCCATATGCCATGTCGGATCTCGATTAGCCATAGTACTAAAGGCACTGTGAAGCACACACGGAGCCACGCCTAAACGTAGAGTGATGTATTGGATGCTTTAACATATTGTTTCTTCCACTATTGTACCTTTTTTATCCGGTTAGGAAATAGAAGAAGAGAAGGATAATTTTGACAGAAAAATTATGAGAGGACCGATTTTGCTCTTGATACAATATTGGAATAACTGATTTTCTTGATCATTATTGATAACAATTATCCTAAATATAGGATACAAGAGATCATTCTAGAATAATGACCATGGGTAAAGGCCTAAATACATGACATCCATATTAATTGGCCTAATACAAATTCATAACTAATGGTTATACAAATATAAATGTCTTGACTTTGAATGTTGAATGTTGACTTGACTTTGAATGTTGAATGTTGACTAATAGTCAACATGTTGGAAGGCTATTATGAAAAGCCCATGTGCTTATACAAACTACAGTCTAACACAAACGTTCCAACTTCGCCTCACGGTCTAAAATGTATTATTGTTGGATCATTTCTTGAAACATTGCCGGGTTTGAACCGGAAGTGGCGGATGAGTTTGAAGATCGTTGACTTTTAGCAATTCTTTGTTTGTCGTCCTCAGTTTTGTCTTGCTTGTGTCGGATTAAGATTTTCCACTTGTGCTTGTCTTTAAAAAATAACCATGCGATTTTGTGCCTAAAATCCAAACCCTTAACGCTTTATACAATATTTTAACCCTTGTCATCAAATCATCATCGTTTTCCCCGCTAAGAGCTTTGGTTTCGTTCACAATCGAATTAAACCTTCCGACCTCTTGGTCCATCGGAGTCCACTTCCCTGTCAACATGTTCTTGATACGAATCGGGAAGTTGTTTTTCTTTACTTGTTCATTGTATTGGTTGAGAACTTTGTACCAAAACGTTTCACTTTTTTGTTCTGAACCGACATTTGGATCCTCGGATATTTGTATGTGAAATTCCGCCAAAAGTAACTCCTCGTCTTGGGTCCAATAGTTTCGAGTACCGGATCCATCGGGTTTCTTTTCACTAGGTTTTCTAGCGATCTTCTTGACATGTTTTTGGGACGACGGGCCCTCGGCTTCGGCTTGTTCGGGTTGGTGTTGGGATTGTTGCTGTGATTGTTGTTGGGAAGAAGCGGGTTGATTTAGATTTTGTTGAGAAATTTAGGTATGTTGGAGTTGTTGTTGAATTTGAAATTGTTGAAATAACATTTGTTGTTCGAGTGTAATGTGGTTTAGAAATGGGTTAAAGTTGATATATTGACTTGGTATTTGATACGGAAGTTGGGTGGAGGAGATAGAATTTGCGGATGACGGTGTGTTGAGATTAGAAGAAGAAGATGAATACGGTTTTTGGTTTTGTGGTCGTTAAGCATAGAGTTGATCCATTGTTGGTAGTTGTTGAGATTCATTTGAATGATGGAAGTAAAAATATTGAGATAGAAATGATAATGGGATTGTGTGTAAAAATGGTAAAATAATAAAGTATTTATAGAAAAATTAAAGGGTAAAAATTTGGAAAAAAATGATTTATTGTACCAAAACCCCACAACCCAACCATCTCCAACGGCTCCTTTTTCAATTTCCTACCGTTGCATAACGTATACATTCAACAAAAAAATTTATTAAAAAAATTCTCATAGCACTGGTTGGTATGTACGACGCAAGAGACAATGAGCCGAGTTGCAATGTGGTGTGTGGGGCCAAGGGTGGGCAGTTCCATGGCCCCACTGTACCCTTCGCTCTTAGCAACGAACTTTCTAAAATTCTCGTCTTGGTACATAAACTATAAGAAGAATCACTAAATGCAAGGAACTTTCATAAAGTGTTACAAAGTATTACTTGACAACATATAATATGCACATTTTGATATGTCGTCACATTAAAAATAGTGTCACTATTTTTAACGTGACAACATATCAAAATGTGCATTTTATAACTTATAATATGAACATTTTGATATATTGTCACGTTAAAAATAATGACACGTCGTTTTGAGTATTTTATAAAGTGATCCGTATAACATGAGCCCGTTTGATTCGTGCCCGTTTAAGCATGTGCCGTGTCCGTTCGGGCTCGAGCCTGTTTGAACCGGTAGCCTGATACGTTTGATTTGCCACCTTGGTAAATGATTAAATTTCTATAGATAGAAGAATTAATTAATGATATAATATAAGTAGTAAAATGTTTTCAGTTGTTTGACTATTTTCATTTTCAATTAGAGTTTTCGTAATCAGGGTGTTTTTGGAATGCCTAAAGCGAGGTTTAGAAATATGACATTCTCTACTAAAATTTGAAAGAAGCCCAAAACTTAGGCCTGAACTCGGGGATTCAGATAGATTTTGCGTAGTACTGAATTTAATTTTCATATAACCAAATCGTTTTAACTGAAAATCGTATTTTTTCCTTGTACCACAATAAAAAGAAATTATGCATCCGGTTACTTTTAACTCTAGGTCCGTCCTAGAGTTTTGAGATGAGTTATTTCAGTTAAAACTTTGCAAGACTATTTGTAGTACTATTATTTTTAGCAACAAGTTTGTGCGTAATAACATATAACGAGAGGTCTAAGACCATAGTTATTTCATATTTACCCTCGAGAAACCTTTGCATTCTCAAAATGGTCTAAACCGACGTAGTAATTCTGACTTCATGCACTCAGGCGCGCATTTCAGCTATCTCAACGGGAGTTAGGATAAAATCCAAACCGTTTCTAGGTCAACTACGTGTTTACGCTGTAAAAAGGTACTCAAAGGCGTGTTAATAGACAAAATCAACCACTTTCTAATAATCTAAACAAATGAGATTATATCTTGTGAATATTCGATACCTTAATACACTAATCATCCTTGATGGGAGAAAGTGAGAAAGAATTATGATGACAAGGCAAAGCATGAGAAAATATGTACCTTAATGTAATCGAAGAAAAAAAAAGACATGAATGATTCATTTGCAGGCTGCTAATCATCAATATTTAATAGTATTAAGAATCATACTATAACTTAAAAGCTTCACGTTTAGTAATTGCATAATACAGTTGGTATCTTGTGTCAGTCAAAAAGTTTATTAACAAAAGTTAGATTGAGATTTTCTTGTCTCTCCATTAATTTAGAAGATAAATATATTCCACCTTCGATAGAAACACAAATTTGTAGTGCAGTTATAACTTTTACGAGTAGTTTTTAGACTGACGTATATGACCGAGCGACACGTGTCTCCCGTCGCGGGACGATCTTGTCCTTTCGGTTCACATTAACTCATTCTCATTACGGAGCTCGGTCTTACGATCAACTTTAAGGCGAGACTAACACGTGCTTTTCTTTTGTGACGGGTCAACAAAAGAGTCGCGTCCGACCTTCGGAGGGATCTAAACAAGATAGTCAACCATTGCAATATTTTACTACGACAACTAATTACATAATTTATAATCGTATATATATATATCGCACGAGAGCAAGGAAAGTAAACACAACCGATTTAGAACAAAACATGAAAATCTGTATTAGAAATGGAACACTTTTTAGTTCATTTACTAAATCAGTATATTTGAAAAAACTTCGTTGCTATTTTATGACCAAAACTCAAATTTATATATGTAATATATATATTATAGCTAGCATCTTAAACCACCTTTATTCTGTTCAAACTCTTGTTAAGTTGTTATGAGATTATTTTACTTGGCATAGTCTAAATGAGAAATGAACTTGATATTGATATGTTAACAACTTATAAAACAGTGCATGCAATAATTTTACGTACCTAATTTTCACAGCATTAATCTACCTCACTTACTTACTTGACTATCTGTTTTGAGTACAAATTACAACCGGTCTTTTTTAATCACATGTTCGCGTTAAACGCTATTCTGCTACAGAAAATCATGTTGTATTGGTCTTTATACACAAGCAATGTGAATCTGACCCGCAACAACCACATTTTCGCATACTAAATATATAAGTATACTTGTTTATGATAGTAAATGATTGACCTTTTAGCCATGCTTTTGCTAGACCGAAAGACGTACATCATGGCGAAGAGCAGCCTCTTATGATTCTAATTTAACATGGTACCAATGATGAAAGACAAAGCATTTCCCTTTCAATAATACCTTTATTTTACCTTTACAGTTACATTTATTCTGCCTTACAGAATATCAGGTGGTACACATTTAGCGCGACCCGAGTATTTTTTTTTTTGGGTAACCATGGTTCGACTTTTTGACCGACTAATCCATGGGGTTTGAGCCCACCGCCACACAGACTCAAACCAGGTAAACCCCTCTTTTTTTTAGGAGGTTGACGTGGCCACTTAAGGTTGTTTGCAAACCGACCCGAGTATCTTTACGGTTGCATCTAGTTAATTGAAATGCAAACACAACGAATTATCAAGTATAATTAGTAAATGCATTGAATTGAAGTTGTTATTATATACTACCCCAATTTTGGCTTCTCGAGACGCCCCACCTTTAGCGACTATGAATGTAGTTGCTAAAGGTCCGCAAAACGACAAAAACTTTACTTTCTTGACCACGTCTTTGATCAAAACTTGTAGCGATCACTTTCTGATCTTTAGCAACCGCTAAGCGACAAAACATGAATTTGCAAAATATTTGACTTTGATCATACTTATAACGACTACATGTAGTCGCTATAAGTTTAGCAACAACCAACCGTTTAGTCAAGGTCAAACTTTGACTTTGACCATAACTTATAGCGACTACATGTAGTCACTATAAGTTTGATGGCGAAAACATTTTTAAGTCAAGGTCAAATATTTACTTTGCCGATGGGTACATAAAATGTACGGAGTAATGTTAATAATACACGGTATACATACAAAGTGTTGGTAGCTTAATGACGGGTACATAAAATGACAAACGTAAGTTATAAGATTAAATGATTCATGTTCTGGTTTCTTTTAATGGTGTTACGCAATTTACTTTCTGTTATTAAGCGATCATAATAGTGAGGACATAAATTTTACATATACATATGCATACATATACGTTCCACTAACAATTAACAATTATATATGTAGCGTGTTAATTTTAAGGTTATTAGCGAACACATTCATCATCATACTCTAATGTTTTTGCATGCGAATCTTTGACCCTAAACGGGAATAAACATAAGTATATGTTTTTACCCCTAAATATTCATCAACTATCATATGTTGTCCTCCAACTTAGTCCAATCTATCAAAAGAAAATGCAATTTAGTACTCATGCCAACTATGCTAATCATGGTATACTGAATTTGGTGATGAACATAAAATCTAATAGGAATAGTAATGATTTATGACACCAATAGTAATGATTGAATGAGTTCCTATAGTTTTTTAATTGCTTGATATATTGATTTATATATCATGTTGTTACCAAGACTATTCAATTCTTTAAAATGATAGCTTGGCCATTTTTCTAGTTATGATAACTTATAGTTAATCGGCGTCCAATTTGACGATATGTTTGTAGTTCATGATTAGGCTCTTTTCTTGTAATTCTTCCATTCTTCGTCTAGATTTAATTTGTCCCAAGATCGTGAAATGAGCTATATCCGTTGAATACACAGAAAAAGTGAACAAATCATAGAAGTTAATGCGCGTGTTCTCTTCTGTTCTATAGAAACGACACAAGTATCTTTCTCAACAAGGAAAATGTACCCTAGACATATCGATAAAACGAAAGACATTTATCATTTGAGAGTGAAGCATCATGCATGAAAATGAAAACACAAAAGAGAGTGCAATTGATAAAACAAAGAGTTAGTGGGGCTAAATTTATACAAAGGCAAAAGTAGAAGGTGACTCATCAAGGTGCACACTTGCTCAAGATATGATCTAGTTATCAAATAATACTACAAAGGTAGCTTCCAAAATCCATCTCATAAAGACATTTTATATATGTCCCCATGTTCATCTTAATACTTACAAATTTTAACAACTCCAAACTCAAGATTATGAGCTACACAACATCACTTTAAACACTATATTCCCTTTTTATTGGCAAGTTTGATCTATATATATATCTTGTTTGACATAAAAGAATAAACGAGCAAACGTGCGTGTCGAAAATTAGGAGCACGACAATAGAGTTATATATCAAGGACGTCTAATGTTACAATTTATCATCTATTATTGAGGTGCTAATTAAGTGTGCATCAAATATCAATAATCTAGCAAGTCGTTTACTTTTGAGTCTTTACCAGTAAATAGGGACAAAATCAGGATAAAAGTGCCGATGCATTTACGAAAAATTAAATATAAAAAATTCTTAAATAGGACGTATTTAGAAAAAAAAAGAGTAAATTGCAAAAATTCGTTCATATGGTATATCCAAATTGTAGGTTTGGTTCTTATCCTTTCGAAAGTGCACTCATCTACAGAAAACCCTTAATGAACAGTTGTAAAGAAACAGTTAGCGACGTCCCTTATCCCTTTCAATTTTTGATCGATCGTAATAAGGTTTAATTCTGTATCACCGTTCTGGGAATTAATTCTAATAAGTTTTCTTTGTGCAATTAACCACCGACTGTTGGAAATTTAGTGCAATTGTGGGATCATGTCATACTTGAAAATAGGTTTGGAGGTACGAAGTGTACACTCATCAAGTCACTGATTTTCCCTGACTCTTTTAGTGGTTAGATTAAATGAGTGGTTACAAACATTTAAGTGGCATGTTTGACTACATTAAATGTTTGTAACAACTTTTGTCTATTTAAGTGACAGTTTTGATGCATTAAATGACTACATTTAATTTGGTCATGTAACCATTAATTCCTAAAATTATATAGGATAATTATGGAATAGATTAATTAGCCATTAATCTCTCATTAATTTCATTGATTAAGTTTTGAGTATTTCACTATAAATAGGGATCACAATTGCATGAAAAAACACACAGAAAACAATAAACACTTAAAAGCGAAGGGTTCTTGATTGGTGCCTCAAACAAGAACAAACACTTGGTTTTATCCCAAGGAGGTATTCGTGTAACCCATGCATAGGGTCGAATAATCTTCAGTGGAAACTGATTACACGACTTCAAGTGATATCCGGTAACCATCTTTGGTAATTAGCAAAGCTATTGATTATCTTCACCATGATCTGGGCTATCAACAACCAACAATCAAAGAAGATTATTTTGTGATAATCAATGATTGTTGCTGCTGTAAAACACATGGCTTCAAACTTTACAAAGCTTGATAAGTTTGAAAGGGTGGACTTTAGAAGATGGCAGATTAGAAGATGCACTCTTGCTCTTCAGTATGAGTGCGTGTAGGAGCTTGACTACTCTTATTCCTGAAGATGTGTGAAGATGCCACGGTGAACAACTCAGAAAGGCCAAGTGGACAATGATGACTTAGACCTATGTTTGCAGGAGGTTTAATCTCAAGGGTATGTCTGATTCTTTGTTTTGATATTACCAACAATTGGTGCAATCTTTAAAAAACTATGAATTCCTTGAAGGCCAAATATATGGCTGAAGATGCCTCAAGTAAGAAGTTCATTGTTAGTAATTTTCATAAATTACAAAATGACTGATTCAAGATCAGTTATGGAACAATATAATGAACTTCTTGGTATACTTAGAAGATTTACACAACATAAAATGAACATGGATGAGGCTATTCAAGTCTCTTGTATCATTGATAAACTCCCCCCTTCTTGGAACGATTTTAAGCACACCTTGAAACTCTGACAGGATGAATTAACTCTTGTTGATTTGGGTAGTCATTTGTAGATTGAGGAGTCCCTCATGATGCAGGATAATGATAAGCCAAAAGGCAACAATGTTGCTGGTCCTTCAGTTGTCAATATGGTAGAGCATAACAACTCCTCCAGGTACAATCACAACAAAGGTAAACGTAAGCATTATGATAACACCAAAGCTTATCCTAACAAAAAGTCCAAAGTGACTTGTTGGAAGTGTGGAAATCCTGGTCAATTGAAAAGGATTGGCAAAGGTGGAAAGGTTGGACAACAAAGCCAATGTATCAGGCACAAATGGTTCAACGTGATGGGTCTACTACCAACTCACTGAAAGAAGGTCAAATAATTGTTTAATAAATCTTTCAGGCTTATTATGTTTACATAATGTATTTGAAGCTTCATATTATGTGCAGGATTATGAAGTTGCGTGGTGGGTGACATCAGGAGGCAACTTGCAATGTTGGGAAAAGATAGATGCTGGTTCCACGACCTATGAGTCACTGAATGATTGCATTTATTCTTCATAGGGGAAAAATGATTCAACAAACAGCCTTGGTGCATAGACGAGTTGTGTAAGATCCTTAAGATTTAGTTCTAAATATGTTGAACATTGAAAACCCCGTCAGAGGTATTGTATTATTGATATGTATTTATAGGGTTACATGGAACATACTAAAAATCATAAAACCCTAATGGACTCAACCTACAATCGGGCTTGGGCCGTTATATCCTCTAATACTCCCTTGCAATTCGAGCGGTGAAATCGCGAAAGCTCGGATTGGATGAGAAAACTAAATGAACATTAAACAATAAAAGTTTTGTTGATGAAGACCTCTGACAGCAAGCGGAGACAAATCTTCATCTACAGCAGCAAAAGAAAAATAAAGCGGCAGCAAAGCAACAGTAGTAAAACAAATAATAAATTTTAATGATGACATCCGACAGCAAGCGGAGTTTAATCTTCATCATTGCAGCAATAGCAAAAAGAAAAGAAACAAAAATAAAGCAAAGCATATATTTTTTTTAATTTTTAAAAAGAGATAAAAGATGGTGGCTAGGGTTTGACGGGGTGACATAAAAGAGGCGGCTCAACTTAGCCACCTAGGTCTGAGGATCAGACCCGCTTCGATACCATGTTGAACATTGAAAACCCCTTCTTAGGTATTGTATTATTGATATGTATTTATAGGGTTACATGGAACATACTAGAAATCATAAAACCCTAATGGACTCAACCCACAATCGGGCTTGGGCCGTTATATCCTCTAATAAAATATTATTTCCTTGTTTAATGTTTTGCATGTTCCTAATATAAGGAAGAATTTGGTATCTAGTAGTGTTTTGAACAATTGTGGTTATAAACAAGTGATTGAATCTAATAAATTTGTTTTATCCAAACATGGTGTGTTTATTGGGTTTGGTTATTTGAGTAATCAAATGTTCAAGCATAATATTGTTAATGATAATATTGGTTTAACCTTTATGTTAACTCTAAACTGAATGATTCAATCTTATGACATGCTAGATTAGGCCATGTCTACTTAAGAGTAAATTGCAAAATTCGTTCATCTGGTATGGCCAAATTGCAGGTTTGGTTCTTATCCTTTCGAAAGTGAACTCATCGTCATAAAACCCTTAATGAACAGTTGTAGAGAAAGAGTGAGCGACGTCCCTTATCCCTTTCAATTTTTGATCGATCGTAATAAGTTTTGATTCTATATCATCGTCCCGGGAATTAATTCTAATAAGTTCTTTGTGCAATTAACCACCGATTGTTGGAAATTTAATGCAATTGTAGGATCCGATCATACTTAAAAATGGATTTGGAGGTACGAAGTGTACACCCAACAAGTCACTGATTTTCCTCGACTCTTTTAGTGGTTAGATTAAATGGGTGATTACAAATATTTAAGTGGCAGGTTTGACTACATTAAATATTTGTAACAACTTTTGCCTATTTAAGTGACAGATTTAACTGCATTAAATGACCACATTTAATTTGGTCATGTAACCACTAATTTTTAAAATTATGGAGGATAATTATGAAAGAGATTAATTGGCTATTAATCTCTCATTAATTTCATTGACTAGGTTTTGAATATTTCTCATATAAATAGGGATCACAATTGCATGAAAAACACACTGAAAACAATAAACACTTAAATGCGAATGGTTCTTGATTGGTGCCTCAAACAAGAACAAACACTTGGCTTTTTCTCAAGGAGGTATTAGTGTAACCCAGGCATAGGGTCGAATAATCTTATTTGGAAAGTGATTACACGACTTCAAGTGATATTCGGTAACTATCTTTGGTAATTAGCTAGGCTATTGATTATCTTAACCTGATGTGGGCTGTCAACAACCAACACCGACTCTGATAATAATTCACAATAACAACTTTTGGCATTATTCTCTTTGTGATATTTATTAAAACTTGCTGCGTTTTTTTAAAGTTAGGGTTTATTTGGATTTTTTCTTCTTTTGGTTTTGTTGCTTTTAATCTGATCTTGTGCTTTCATTGTATAATCAATATGTTGATTCATGTGTTCGTGGGAGGATAAGCTGCGTGTGGATATTGTTCTTAAACCCTTCTGGTTATGTTTTTTTGGTAAGATATTGGTGATTGTTGTACTACTAGTTGTGTGGGTTTGATTACATTAGGAATGGAGTGAGGGTTTTTGAGTCAACGAGAGAGTGGGGCTGGGAGGGGTGTGAAGGAGAAGCAAGTCTCGATGGCGAACAAGTCGGTTGAGGTTAGTAAGCATGTTAATGTGGCGTTAGGTAGTAATTCTGCTACTCCTAATGTTGTGAACACAGGTTTGAAAGCGTTTATAACCATATCTGAGGCATATGGAATTCATTCTCATGCTAGTGCGAATGAGGAGAACATAAATGATGTTGGTATTATCAATAATGTTGCGAACAATGGTACTACGATGGGACCTAATCCGGCCGATAATACTCCTGGTATGTCTACTTCGTATGTTAATGTTACTGGGGAACCGAGTAGGAAGGCTTTGAATTTTTGCACTTTATTTACGTCGGCCGGAAATGGGGTTGATGTGGTTGTTTCGGTGGAGTCTATCAAAGCTATTAGTGAACGGTTTTCTAATATGACATATGGTTTCTTTTTTGGGAAAACGGATGGCTTACCCCGTTGTTGCTAATTATGTTAGAAACACTTGGGGTAAATATGGGC
>BQNB010169547.1:0-13769 GCA_026074375.1 Tanacetum coccineum | reverse complement strand
CAGTGGTTACAGTTACTATTTCGTTCATAGAAATTCTCACATCAGGTTCGTATTTAGATCTACACCGTCTAATTATAGAGGTCACGTCACGAGGTGTACTAATTATTATAATGTTTGACGTTTTGTAACAGGAAAAAGATCACGGCATGGACCATGAAAGAATATACTCCGTAACTGTTTTCACTTTTCAGTAAAGAGCAAAATGGCAGGTGGGGTAACAGGTCAGAATGGGTTCGCTTTGAAATGGTTTGTTTGTACTTTTTAGTATGAGTTAAAACGGGTCAGTTTGGTTGGATTGACCATGACAAACAAAACTTTGCTACTACAATAATAATGATCTTTTGCAATATAACGGTTTAGGAGTCTGTAAGAGTAAAAGTTACATTTTTGTCAAATTCCTACCCATTTGACCAATTTGACCCAAATACGTTAATGGAAAATGATGAAAACAATTAACTTCATTCAGATTCTGTTTTTAGAAGAAGGCAATGGAGATATGGATTCAAAAGAACTTCCATATATCTTATTGGTAAGTTTTAGTTTGTCATACCCTTTTGCAGAAATCATTGTGTATACTTAAAAATGTACAATTGTTCTTCAATATTTAATAGGGATAAATAGCACAATCAAAACAAGATTGGGGAGGCTTTTGCCAGATGGTAGCTGGAATACAGTGATAATTTGGTTATTGAAGCTGTTGGTGGCGAAACTGCTTCAAAGCAAGACATGGATAAATCTGCATATGTACGTCACAACATGCCTCATCATAAATCACGATTGAAGGTAACGAAAGACCAACTAAATACCTTTGGAGACTACGTTAGCCCCCGCCGCAACATGCGAGCGCAAAAAGAATGTGATGGAATGAGATTTCTGATTGAATGGAATGATGATGATATTGGTGTAACGCAAGTTGAGATGGGTGACCACATCTTTAGCTCTCTTGACAAGTTTGTCGTTGACACCTCAATCAAATTTAGCCTACAGACTAAGCCCGGTGCAACGCACGGGTGTCGACAAGCCCCGTTCTTTTATAACAATATCATTGATATACGTTACATATAACCGATGGTTGGAAGTCCGTATGATCTAGGTTGTTCTTTACGTGAAGTTTTTATCACGGCCAAATTTTGAGATTTAATCACTAACTTGATTTAGTCAACGCCAAACGGAATGTCACTTGCTTCAAATGCTAGTATACTTTGACATTGAATCTTTGCATAATTTGAATTTATGGATTTGGCACTAGATAGTAGACAAAATTGTACTTTGCCTTGCGAGTTGATACTTGAGTGTATACTTATAAGAATAGGTGATCTCATGGGATTTTATATCACATAATGGCTATCTAGATTTTTTTAAATGTTATCAGATTACTGTTTATTTGGTTGTTTTTTGGAAATCAGTGCTCCCATTGCTAAGGTAATTGTTTAAATGAAAAAGGATAGTTTTTGAGTAAGCAAGGATTATGTCCATCTTATAAAAATTATCATATATGTTTGTCATATGCCAATAAGCTAAATGAATCCTCCCCATTAGAATGGTTTTGGTCACAGCCCATATAATTCCCAGGTGAGATATTGTAATTATGCAAAATATAGTAAATCCACCACAACGCACAAAATGGGATGTTGAAAGTGATAACTCATTCAAGAGGAGAATGTGCAGCGAGATGTTTGGAATGAATTATAATATAAATTTTGATCGTCACACTAAAGAATAAGAACTTGAAATTCAAGGGATAATTTATATTCCAGATCTAGTAATTGCCAGACATGTTTAGTGACCTAAATAAAGTGACTCGATTATATATACGCTGCTAATGCTCCAATTACAATGTATGTCCCAGAAGTAAAACAATGATTGGTAGTGAGTCTATGGCATGCATGCAGCATGATAGACCAATCGATTCCAAATAAAAGTCTTCGAATACATAAATACAATGGAGCAGAATATCATGATGGTCGAATCGATGCAATAAAGACCCCATAATAGTCTCATAAATAGATAGGGTTAATATATACGGAGGTTACTAAAGTTTACAAAAATGTTCGCCTAAGTAACTAGAGTTTCATTTTGTTCACTAGGGTTACTACAAGTATGAAACATGACTTTGAGGTTACTAAAGTTATGAAAATATACGTAAACATCACTTAACTTGTAAAAACGCGACATTTATGTTACTTAACTTATCAAAAAATATGTATTCAGGTTACTCGAATAACACTGAAATTATAGTGAGGAATACTTCTTATAAGTTTAGTAACCCCAGTGAACAAAATGAAACTCTAGTTACTTAGGCGAACATTTTTGTAAACTTTAGTAACCTTCGTATATATTAACCCTATTTACGATTTCGTTCTTTTTTTTACGATTTCGCTCGTTTTTTACGATTTCGTCAGTTTTGTTACGTTTTCGTCTGTTTTTTTACGTTTTCGTCCGTTTTTTTACGATTTCGTCAGTTTTTTTATGATTTCGTCAGTTTTTTATGATTTTGTAAAAAAACAGACGCAAACGTAAAAAAACGGACGAAAACGTAACAAAACTGACAAAATCATAAAAAACGAGCGAAATCGAAAAAAAGGACGAAATCGTAAAAAACTGACGAAAACGTAAAAGAACTGACGAAATCGTAACAAAACTGACGAAATCGTAAAAAAAAGGGCGAAATCGTAAAAAAAACAGGCGAAATTGTAAAAAAAACGGAAGAAATCGTAACAAAATTGATGAAATCGTAAAAAACAGACGAAATCGTAAAAAAACGGACGAAAATCGGAAAAAAACGGACGAAATCGGAAAAAAATGGACGAAATCGTAACAAAACTGACGAAATCGTAAATAACGGACAAAAACGTAACAAAACGGACGAAAACGTAAAAAAACATACGAAATCATAAAAAAACGGACGAAATCGTAAAAAAGCTGACGAAAACGTAAAAAACTGACGAAAACTTAAAAAAACTGACGAAATCGTAAAAAACTGACGAAATCGTAAAAAAACGAGCGAAATCGTAAAAAAACGGATGAAAAGATGAAAACGTAAAAAAACTGACGAAATCGTAAAAAAACATACAAAATCGTAAAAAAACGGGCGAAAACGTAAAAATTGACGAAATCGTAAAAAACGGACGAAAACGTAAAAAAAACTGACGAAATTGTAAAAAAACTGACGAAATCGTAACAAAACTGGCGAAATCGTAAAAAAACGGGTGAAATCGTAAAAAAACATACGAAATCGTAAAAAAACGGACGAAAACGTAAAAATTGACGAAATCGTAAAAAAAACTGACGAAATCGTAAAAAAACTGACGAAATCGTAAAAAACCTGACGAAATCGTAAAAAAAACGAGCTAAATCGTAAAAAACAGACGAAAACGTAAAAAACATGACGAAAACATACAAAAGCATATAAATCAAATATTATAATACGTGTTTGAAAGCTGAAAAGTGACGGGCAAAAAGAACTATTAAATAAATAAGACCCGCCAAGTAGCCCATTTAGTGGGTTTACCTGGCCCAGATATAGCGCCCATTTAGCTGTTTTTAATGTGCCATAAGCGCCCATTTGGTGTTTAATCGTGCACATATAGCGCCCATTCAATAATAATTTGATGGGCAAAGATAAATGCCCACATAAACTTTAAAAGGTGGCCAAAAAAGGAGCTATGGAATTTACCAAATGGGCAAGATTTGCCACCTCTAGGATTTTATATCACATAATGGCTATCTAGATTTTTTTAAATGTTATCAGATTATTGTTTATTTGGTTGTTTTTTGGAAATCAGTGCTCCCATTGCTAAGGTAATTGTTTAAATGAAAAAGGATAGTTTTTGAGTAAGCAAGGATTATGACCATCTTATAAAAATTATCATATATGTTTGTCATATGATAGATTATGACCAGGTTAGTTAACAATAAAAGATGTGCATATACATTTGGAATAATTTACGGTAAATGTGGGTACCAAAAGTCATATACTTCACAACTCGTCCTGGATCAATTCACTTACAAACGCATTACTTAACTGTAATTAGTGCATGTAATACTAAAATGCAAGAAACGATATTATAGTGAAGCTTGCCAAAGAATAATGAAAATATTGAATACAAAAATGAGATGTCTCTTCAAATTGTGTCGTTGAGATTGATATATATGTGTAACTTGTTTATTATGTGATTGTATTTGCTTCTAAGGCACTTCTAAGGCATGTACGTGTTTTGAAAATTATGCAACTTTACTAATATAAGAATATGTTTTAGTATTTGGTTATCTAGTAGCTAATGTGCATATTATACCGAATTATGTGAATAGCCATAAAAGTGTTTATCTAAATTTGATTGGGAAACAAAAGTATAAATTTGATGATGTATTAGTTTCTCCATATTATTGGACTTTAACATAAAGTCAAGTGAAATTGAAGCACGAGTGGTAAACTAGTTGTTAATGTGCTAAGATTTGGCATAAAGTAAAGTGCGGTTAAAAGCACAAAAGTGATCATAAACAATAAATTTAGGTGGCAAGATTATCTTATAGCATGACCGGTTGGACCATCTCGAGTCAATGATGATGCGATATGTATAGAAGAACAATATCTTTCTTCAAAGATAAATTTGATTATTCTCAATGAAAGTTAAATGTTTATCTATCACCATCAAATTACAATAAGGACTTTGTTCTATAAAGTTTGGAAAGAAAATAAATGAGATGTATGTAGGCCTATACATCTGCCATGTGAATCATTTTGAGTTTTGAAATCGATGCATCGTCAAAATGATCATTAAATACGCAACACTTAACGTCCTAGGCGTGATTAGTGGCCTCCCAGCCCGACCCTAAATAACAAATGCGAGCACGGTTTTCCAAATTATATTATTGAGAATGGTGATGAATACTTCCAAGTTATGCTCAATTATTGGAGTAAGTGTTGAACTTAAAAGAAGTCCATGTTCATACACGAATTGCTTTTGTTGAAACGTTTATAAAAACGTCTTCAGTTGATTGTAAATCCAATAATTACGAGAACAAATTTATAAGTTTTATGGGGCATTTCTTTTTAAAAGATATAACATAAATTCCCATCATGCCAATAAGCTAAATGAATCCTCCCCATTAGAATGGTTTTGGTCACAACCCATATAATTCCTAGGTGAGATATTGTAATTATGAAAAATATAGTAAATCCACCACAACGCACAAAATGGGAGTTGAAAGTGATAACTCATTCAAGAGGAGAATGTGCAGCGAGATGTTTGGAATGAATTATAATATAAATTTTGATCGTCACACTGAAGAATAAGAACTTGAAATTCAAGGGATAATTTATATTCCAGATCTAGTAATTGTCAGACATGTTTAGTGACCTAAATAAAGTGACTCGATCATATATACGCTGCTAATGCTCCAATTACAATGTATGTCCCAGAAGTAAAACCAATGATTGGTAGTGAGTCTATGGCATGCATGCAGCATGATAGACCAACCGATTCCAAATAAAAGTCTCCGAATAAATAAATACAATGGAGCATAATATCATGATGGTCGAATCGATGCAATAAAGACCCCATAATAGTCTCATAAATAGATAGGGTTAATATATACGGAGGTTATTAAAGTTTACAAAAATGTTCTCCTAAGTAAACTAGAGTTTTCATTTTGTTTTACTAGGGTTAATACTAAGGTATGAAACATGCTTTGAGGTTACTATAAGTTATGAAAATATACGTAAACATCACTTAACTTGTAAAAACGCGACATTTATGTTACTTAACTTATCAAAAAATATGTATTCAGGTTACTCGAATAACACTGAAATTATAGTGAGATATACTTCTTATAAGTTTAGTAACCCCAGTGAACAAAATGAAACTCTAGTTACTTAGGCGAACATTTTTGTAAACTTTATTAACCTTCGTATATATTAACCCTAAATAGATACTAGACACGAAAGTTCTTGAAAAACCGGGTAAGTGAAAAACTATGAGATCTCAATAAATATACATGATATAAAATAGTGTCTAGTAAAGTGTGAAATCCAAAAGCAATGAATCGACGTCGATAGTATTATTATGATAACGAGGCATGGTAATATAGATAAATAAGATAGCGTTATAATCATGGTGAGGATCATGGAAGCATACCTGAAAAAAGTGCAAATGTATAAATGAGTGGCCAAAAGATGTAAAGACGCAAATAACTAAAATAATATTAAAGTCTCTTGTGATGAGAAATTGTTACGTGGACTTGAAGTCTATACATATGAAAGTGTATGATTATTAGATATGCATTGGCCTCTATAAGAAAGCTAAATTAAAGTATTGAAACTTTCACAAAGACATGAAAATGGTCATAAGAAGACATGTTCGCATGTTGTGGATCCAATAATGTATCTTATATTTTATAAGTTTGGTAATATAATAAGTAATCGATATGCGTCTAATAGATAAATGAATATAGCTCATGGTATGTTGGGATTTTATTATATGATATAAAGTGAATGAAGCATGCTAGTGATTTTTAATGCTTAAAGCATATAAAAAAAGTTCTCGAGAACACTACTTGATCATATTAATTTAATCATATTTTGAGCATATGTATTATACTTGCCTTACTGTGCCAAATAAATAATTATGTTTGTCTATGAAACTTTATATATGCATCATGCAAAACATGCACTAAGATATTGTAACTTTGTTGGCAAGTTATAGCTCATGTTTCATATTATATTATTGAAACGAGTAAAGGTACTCGATATACACTTTTATATGTGTACTAACCTTATGAGATCTGGTTTAATTAATTTTGAAAATGTAGGATAGTCATAACCCAAGCCTAGTATGTACTTATGCACTTTCAAGTTGTAAACTTCAAGAACCTATAATTAGGTTTATCCAGTCAACTAGAAGGCTTTGGAATCCGACAATCAAGCTATGAATGTGCATGGCTGATGAAGAAGTTTTATAACAAATATGACGACTAACTGTTTGATATACTTTCAAGATCAGAGGGAGAAATGTACTCAAATGACTCGAGTGGTGTGATCATTAGAGAGAGAGAAGAATAGTTTCAAGAAATATAATCATGAGAGGGAGAATAATACATGTTGCACTCTTTTTCCATTAGCTACGGTTTTATCGCACTAGGTTTTCCTAGCAAGGTTTTTAATGAGGCAACATACTTTAATGTATTTATAAGAATTATGTACTCTTTTCCCTTACTAGGTTTTTGTCCCACTGGGTTTTACCTAGTAAGGTTTTAACGAACCATATTCTTTAAATGATGGATAGCCAAGAGGGAGTGTTATAAATATTTATTTATTATGTGGCTATCCTCATTCCGTAACGTTTCAAACATTATTACTTAATAATGATTGTATTTAATATACTGATGATTAGAGGCTTATATATATGGACTTGTATGTATTGTAATCGAATCACTCTCAATGAAATACATGTCTTGATTCTCTCTATTTTCTTCTTCTATACATCAGTTATATGTTTTGCTCTAATACACTGTATTTTATATGCACATGAGAAAAACACGAGCATTTGATTAGGAAAGAAGATCAAAACTATTTTTTATCATCATCACTTCAACTTGGCAATTAAATTTATAAAGGTCAATAGAAAAAAAAGTGAGATTTTTGATAAAAAGTCATGACCCGACCGAGTTTATTAAACCGGGTCAACAAAAAATCGGCGGTTCAATCCGGTTCTCAAACAAGCAAAAACCCAGTCACATCCAGCCCGGACTCTGAGCCGGTTCTCGGTTCAACTGGTTGAACCGGACGAGTCAACTCGAGTTTTAAAACATTGCCTCCTACCCTTTATGTACCTTTTATTGGGTTTTTCTTTTTCATAAAATTAACCTAACTTTCATATTTTTCTGATAATCCCAACAATGATAACTTTTACATATTTTAATTTCGAGAACTAAACCCAGCCAAAACATAAACCAAACTGACCATAATCGGCTTGGTTCCCGGTTCTATATATTTATGATTTTTGGTTTTTATTCGGCTCGGCTCAGTTGGTTTAAACCAAAACCGAGAAAAACACACTTAAATTGTATAAATCAAACTGAACCGAGTCATTTAGATTAGGTTCTCGACAGAGACGGGACTTGGATAAGTCAACATGTAGTTGTTTCATTTTGGAGAGGCCAATATTTAAAGTTGTTCTTATTTTAGTTTGTCTATACGTAAGAAATAGTGAAAACTGCCCTCAATATCCCCCGTCTCTGGTTTTCGGTTCATGTTTTCCATAAGAGTGGTGATATATAGACCTAACTAGAGGTGCGCAAATCAGTTAACCAGTTCGGTTCGGTTTGAGTCAAACAGGAACCAGTTTCAGTCAACAGGAAGCCGAAACCAGTTCGGCACGAACCTGAACCGGTTTTTTGGAACGGTTTGGGTATCGTTCATGCGAACTCCGGTTTGCAGGTTTGGAACCAGGTTCGGTTCCGGTTAACCTGTAAACCGGTTTGGTCTGTTCTGGTTTTTTTTTTTTTTTTTTTTTTTTTAACATATAGGGAATTACAACATAACTGAAATACAAAAGAAGTAGTGATGACAGCACGGTTGCTGTTTATTTTTTAAAAATATAGGGAAATACACATAAAGGATAAATACAAACTATCAAACGAAATACAAATAAAACTAGAGTAGTATGTGTTTTGTCGGTGTCCGTGTGACATTGACCCTCCAGCTACCATCTTGGGTTTCGTCATCTTTGCACGCAGCTCAACATATAATTCACGAGGTGGTTCTTCAAAAGAAGCCGTCGTACTAGCATCTAACGCAATTTCTTTGGATCGGTTGTTTGAGTGGCTTCATTACATTTGCACTGTCATTAATAAGACACCTTCGCTTCACGTCAAGGGCAGTTTTCATGTGGAGTTGTGTGCTGTACTACGCTCATGAGCGGCTAAAGTGGTCCTTTAAACACATAACACATCCTAAAGACTCTGCAGTTAGTCTGTTCTTGGATTGACAAAATCCTACCACTTGTTGAAATGTGATTCAGTTGCTAACGAGAAGCTTGGACACTTAATATATACAGGGCCATGCGGTGATTAGAACAGAGAAAATGATTTTCCTTTGTTTTCCAAAACCCAATTCATCATAAGATTCATAGTGCCTTGGGCTTGAAGTCTCTAACAAAATCTGTTTTGATATATTGCTCATACTCAAAGGGGGGGGGTGGGAAGGACATTAATATAGGATTCACACCCCTTGCTACTTTTGTTTATGTTGGGGTTGTAAACGACTGTGTGTACCATACGAGGATAAAGGATCACTGACTCTTTTGGATGATGGAAACCCTCAACAGTTGTTGATTGAAGTATGGTGGACTTACCATATTTAGTATAATTACATATTGTACATTCTCTTGGAAAGATTACATGTAATAATCTACGGACCTAGTTGCATACCATCATCGGCAATCTCCAGTCCCCTTACTTATATTTTCAATCAAATAGTCTACCCCAGATAAATTAGTTAAAAACATGGATTAACAGCGGCTGCACAAGTAATTTTTGGTGGCATTGTTTTCAAATACTTCTAGTTTTCTCTTAATCGGTTTAAACGCATACGTGACATACACCCCCCCCTAAAGTTCTAAAATCAGATTTATTTTCAACTTATGAAAAAAATTGTTGCAAAACCAATGGAGATGTTGAGGTTGTAAACCCCCGACAAAACAACCGTAGCATTTTGAAACCAGACAAGTAATGGGTATAACATTTCTATACGTTCTCCCAAAATTTCATCCGGAGATATTTTTTAAACCTTCTACCATTCTTGCTGACCCCTAAACTACATGTCTAATGGAAAATGACTCAACGTTATTTGCTGTTTTCAAACCACTTTCGAACATTTCAAAAGTGGAGTTCCATCGTTGTTTCAATGTCCCAATTTGGCGATATAACAAGGGTTTTTTTGCATCGTGACACATTTTTAATTGTACCGTCTACGGTTTTTATCAACAGATTTGAAAACATCTTTAACATTTGTTTGAACAGCTCTTTCATTTGATTAACCTATGGGGACCTTTAAACCAGTTAGCACAACCAAGGTTATTGATGTGTGACAACACAACGAACTATGATTAAAATCTACCCCCCATTGTGGGTATGTATTTTTATCTTAGTTTATCTCATTGGCCGTATGTGTTGTTGCTGGCATTGTCCAAAGTAAATTGACATAAAATTTATCTTTCAAACCATTAACGACAAAGATCTTTTTTTCTACATATTTTTCAAGTTTTTGACCGGTGTCGCTCAGACGGAAATCCTTATGAACGCAAATGGACCCGCTTCATCATTTGCAAGAACTAGGTTCAATCCAATGTGCGGTAACAACATGTAAGCAACCGGGCAAATTATGAGGAGCGGACCTATCGTCGTTGTTAGGTTGCCATTGTATTTAGGTTAGCAAAACCATCAAATTGTTGCTGTTTAGCCCTACCCACTATTTTACATTAGCATCACGTTTAAGGGTAGAACGACTACAGGAGGTGTTAGCGCGGTTGCATAGTGTTCTGGAACACTATCGTTTGGATATGTTCGTTGTCGAAGTGGTTAAATGGTAACCCTCATTTGAATCACCAATTACCCGCAAATTGTTCACGTAGATAATCCGGATAGTACATTGATACTTTGCCCATCTCGGCCCATAGTCGTTTGCCCGCTTAGGGTTCTGATTATGTGAGCCTTGCGTATTCACAATGAGGATGACTAATATGATTCCTTCAAGTCGTTATTGGAACCACCGGCTAAAGAAATGGAAAAGCAGAACTTGCATTGTGTTTTTTATGAACGTCATCGGTTTTTAATGCACATGTTGTAGTTCTTCCAAACTTCTTTGGTTCGACTGGTTTGTACGATTTCACGGATTTGCAGTGCACTTGATGAACCAAACACCGGGGTAGTAGCTGAGCCGCAGGCGGATTCACTTGCAATTGTGGGTGGATATGTTTTTTTTTTTTGTTATTAAGAAAGTTCTGTATGTAAGGATTGATGTTGTGATAATAGTTGTAATATAAACATCCTTATTTATAGAATAAGAAAAAATTGCTATTCTATCCAGTTATACACAAGAAAATCTATATGGATAAGGAAATCTGATAAAGTAAAATTCCCGGGACCCACTTTTATTCCAAAAAAATCGGTTCGGTTCCAAAACCGGTTTCCAAAAACACGGTTTTCGACAAACCGGTTCCAAACAAAACCGGTAGTCAAACCGGTGGAATCCCAAAAATGTCGAACCGGTTTCAAACCGGCGGTTTGACCAGGAACCGGAACCGGTTCGGTCAAAACCGGTTTTGACCGGTTCGGTTCCTCGGGTTCAAACCGGTTCCGGTTCGAAAACCGGTTTATTTGTGCACCTCTAGACCTAACCATGAGACATACTAATAGATATACTCCATTCATTTTTTGATAAGCGTCATATACTTCTTCTCTTTCATCATTTCCTACCAATCAACAATCTACGGGTCCGTTTGATACCCTCTATTCACCCTTAGAATATGGGTTTAGCTGCAAAACAATTGTTTGGATGGAAAGATGGGTGCAATGGGCCCACATTAAATCCAAAAATTCTGTACTCTTAAAAAAGAGGCATTGTAGTAGGGATTTAAGAAAGAGCACTGTTGGTATTTTGACTCTGTGATGTGGGCGGTTTATGTCCATGTGATTTTTTGACTTAACATTAATAATCATATTTAGTTTTTTATCATATTTTTTAGTTATATTTATTTTATCTCTCCTCATTTAATTCAAAACTTATACTAAATCTAAATCTAAATCCAAATTCAAATCTAAATTCTAAACCTAACTACAAACCAAACGGGCCCTAAATCCATCAATCACATCTTTAAGTTTAATTTTAGGTTTAGATTTTTGGCACACAAATCATTCTTCTTTCAGTAAAATCGGTTTTTGATTCGGTTCGATTCGATTAGGGTCGGTTTTGACGTCAGCCTTACAATATCGGATAATGTCGCAAAGTGGTAAAAAAGCAAAATTGATTTATCTTTTTTATTTATTTTGATAGTACAGTGGCTTCGTTAAAAAATGATTGACAATATCCATCTCATAAGTGCATAATGAAACCTTTTTAGAGTTGCACTAAGGGCCTGTTTGTTTAGTTTTTCGATTAAGCCCTGTAAAATTAAAGTGACTGTTTAAATATATATTGTCTGTTTGTAAATGAATAAATGGTTGTTTGTTTTGTGTGCCGAATAAAATGTCTGAATTTTAGAAATTACCATTATACCCTTTTATATAAAATAAGTGATGATTAAAAAATTAATTGGATAAAAGTAGTAAGAGGATAGATATGTAAAAGTAAAATAAAATGATGACTTAATTTGGAAACCCTCACCCCATGACTTTTTTTACGAAGTCATCAATTTATTTTAAGCACTAAACAAACACTCAATAAATGACTTAATAAACTTACCAATTTATGAATTAAGTCCCTTTAAGTCATTATCAAACATTACCTAACACCAATTACACCATCGAGCATTGTGAAGTCAAGCTTAGGTTTTTGAAATAAGCTTTAGGTTAGTCTAAAATTATGAAGTCTAGCAAACCATGTAGCCTTAGGGGGTGTTTGGGATTGCGTTTGCAACCTGATTATCTACTTATTGCGTTTGTAAAACGCAAATAATCTAAAATTAGTGTTTGGATAACACAAACAAAAAAGTGCTTTTTAGCGTTTCCAATGCTTTAAAACGTCAGTTTGGAAAAGCATGTGTGGAGATGCTTTTCTAAAACGTGATTTAAAAAAAGAGTAGATTAGTTGCCAATTGACCAACATACCCTCAAATAACACTTCGTATTCTTTGTTATAATCCCTCAATTGTTACTTTCACAAGATCTCCTTAGCCACTGTCAACCTTTTTGTTCCGGCAAGGATCACAAGCGGCAACTATTCCACCATCACGAATTTGCGATCAACTATGAACTTCTTGGTGATAGTGAATTAAAAACCGGTGATGATCGATAATGGATTTGTTAAAGGGTTTTTCTAACTTGTGCCATAGTGGCACAAGATAAGAAGCCAGTGACTCACAAAAAAGTACAGAAAAATACACAGGGACCCACAAATTTTGTGGGTTTTTGTGTACTTTTTTGTACATTTTTGTGAGTCCTTATATACTTTTTTGTACTTTTTTTGCTTTTTATCTTGTGCTCTTTAGAAAAAACCTTTTATTAAAAATTAACTAGTTTGACTGAAATATTGTAGATAAAACGAATATGGGATGATAGTGAAGTCAAGAATGTAGATAGCAAAGGTAAGCGAAAATGAGTAGGTATGTGTTGTTATTTGTTGCTGGACATTGATTTTATTTAGACTTAAGTACATTTTGGTCCTTGTGGTTGTAGCAGATTTCATTTTTGGTCTGAATTTCAAGTTTCGTTTGACTTTTGATCCAATTCTGTTAACCTCGTCGTTTGACTATTTTGACCGTTAATTATGAAAGCATTTTCGTCTTTTGATAGCATTGTATTAAAAAATACAGATGGGTCCCCCAAATTTACACCCTTATCTTCATAAAAACTTAAACTTTTTTTTTTTTTTATCTTTTATACTTTATACTTTTTCTTTCCATTATTTATACTTAATTTATATCTTCAAAAATCACACACTTCACAAAATAACACTAAAAACCCAAATCGATAATCTTTCTTTCCATTATTTATACTTCATCTCCATCTTTGAGTTTGGTGCGTTGTTCTTTGTATATTCTTTTTCTTTTGTT